>CM074723.1:474834264-474884344 GCA_037306005.1 Rhinophrynus dorsalis | reverse complement strand
ATCAGAGTCAGGCTAAACACCCTTGGCTTAAAAGGAGCGCAACCAGAACCCTCTGCTTAGTCCTGCGGACAAATGTCAGAGCCCTTAGGCGATATCAGTACCCAGTCAGAATAGTGACGGAGGAATGACAGGGACGGGAGTCCCAGTAGCAAGTTAAGCTCTAGAAGAGGCAGAGGAGAGTCAGCAAAGCAGAGACTGGTACCAGATATCTAGCCTAGTGCAGGGTTGACATGGACAGTTTAGCCACAATGGGTCATACACAGAGCGGGTTCGTAGCCAATATTGGGTCATATACAGAGTGGGTTCATAGCCTGTATCGGGTCATACACAGAGCGGGTTCGTAGCCAGTATCGGGTCATACACAGAGCGGGTTCGTAGCCAGTATCGGGTCATACACAGAGCGGGTTCGTAGTCAGTATCGGGTCATACACAGAGCGGGTTCGTAACCAGTATCGGGTCTTACACAGAGCAGGTTCGTAGCCAATATCGGGTCATACACAATGCGGGTTCGTAGCCAGTATCGGGTCATACACAATGCGGGTTCGTAGCCAGTATCGGGTCATACACAGAGCGGGTTCGTAGCCAGTATCGGGTCATACACAGAGCGGGTTCGTAGCCAGTATCGGGTCATACACAATGCGGGTTCGTAGCCAGTATCGGGTCATACACAGAGCAGGTTCGTAGCCAATATCGGGTCTTACACAATGCGGGTTCGTAGCCAGTATCGGGTCATACACAATGCGGGTTCGTAGCCAGTATCGGGTCATACACAATGCGGGTTCGTAGCCAGTATCGGGTCTTACACAGTGCTGGTTCATAGCCAATATCGGGTCATACACAGAGCAGGTTATTAGCCACAATCTGGTCATACACAGAGTGGGTTCACAACCAGTATCGGGTCATACATGGAGCATAATAGTAGCCAATGATGGGTCATGCACTCAGCGGAACTCCAAACTGACACCAACGCAAGGGTGAGTGGGAAGAGGTAAGGCAGACCTAAAAACCCCAGGTCACAGGAAGCAGCAGGGTGGAGTTAACTCAGGTTGGTATAAATCAACCTTAGGCAACATAAACATAGCGTGAACAGAATGCCAGTACCCATGCACTGTGTCGCACCAATCTATCGCAGCCCTGCTCGAGGACATGGACGCCACAGATCTCTGGGCATAGTCCACCTGGGCTTCCCACGGGACACCCATAATGGCCCAGCACCCTTTGCTCACCGGGTCTGGGTGCAACGCCGACTGGAATGTCGTGCCGGAAACTAGGTACTGTGACACAGTGGCACTGTGGCCCGTGTAACAGGCTCTTCAACTAGTTTGGAATAATTGGAACTTTTAACCCCCTTGAATGCTAGAGAGGTAATGCTTTGGAAACCTTTCCAGCATTCAGGGGACTTAAAAGCCTTATTTAAATTAATGGGAATATGGGAAATGTTCAAGTGTCCACCATGATGCACTGAGATTGTCCCAAAATTACACCACTCCACTTTCATACAAAAGCTACAATAGACTTAGTTACATATTCAAAGAAAATCGAATGCACTCAAATGTACTTTATTAAAATCACTTCTTTTATTTGAAATGGAACACAGAACACCGGGGAATAATAGTCTTGCGAGTTTCGCACACTCAGTGCTTATTCATAGGCTATGAGTAAGCACTGAGTGCGTGAAACGCGTGAGACTATGATTCCCTGGTGTTCTGTGTTCCATTTCCTCCTGGTGCCTGCAGTCTCCCACCGGTGCTGTAGTAATGCAGAGTGCTGGGAGATGACATCATCTAGTAATGCAGAGTGCTGGGAGATGACATCATCTAGTAATGCAGAGTGCTGGGAGATGACATCATCTAGTAATGCAGAGCGCTGGGAGATGACATCATCTAGTAACGCAGAGTGCTGGGAGATGACATCATCTAGTAACGCAGAGTGCTGGGAGATGACATCATCTAGTAATGCAGAGCGCTGGGAGATGACATCATCTAGTAATGCAGAGTGCTGGGAGATGACATCATCTCCCAGCTCTTTGCATTACTAAGAGTATGGCGCGGGAGCACCAGGTAGGAAATGGGGGCATTGTGGAGAGGGTCATTGTGGTCGTGGGGGGGGGGCCATGGCACGTCTTGTATCAGGACCCGGAGGCCTCTAGTTAAGCCTCTGTTTGTATGTACCGGCTCATCTTCTCACTCTGCACCGTGTCTTCATATCAGATCGGTGAGTGATATACTTCACATTGAAGCCAGGATCAGTGCCGCTTAACATGAATCTTAGTTACATATTTACATAGCAATTTAGGCTGTAAAATGACACAACCACATAGTTCAACTTTTGCTACAGTACAACCCAGAAAATAACAATGACATAATCCTTCCTGAATCCAAGATATTCGTCTATTTACCAGGACTTCCTGTTTACTGTAAAATCTCCGCACTTGTGTATAATACGCAGGAGTAAATTATACCTGAGATTGTATGGGAAAACAAGAGCACCTATGCACAATACGCACCTTGTTTCCCCTTACTACTCACTAAAATAAACATAACATAGTAGATAAGGCTGAAAAAAGACATGCGTCCATCAAGTCCAGCCCATGCCAAAAACACCCCTGTTGATCCAGAGGAAGGCAACAAAAAAGCCCTCTGGAGCAATTTCCAATGTAGGTGTGTGTGTGTGTGTGTGTCTGTGTGTGTGTGTGTAGGTGTGTGTGTCAAATAGTTCCCCGGATCAATATCCTATTTGCTTTGAAGCCATCTGTCATAACTGTCAATATTGTTCTGTGCTACATAGGCATCCATTGATTTTTTGAGTGCAGTTACATTATCTGCAAGCACAACATCCCGAGGCAAAGAATTCCATTGCCTTACCGCCCTTACTGTAAAGAATCCCTGCCTGTGTTTTAGTCGAAAGCGCCTTTCCTCAAGTCTTAATGGATGACCTCTTGTTCTTAGCTCAGCTCTTTGCATAAATAATTCATTGGATAGTTCTTTGTATTGACTTTGAATGTATGTGTAAATGGTAATCATATCCCCGGTTAGACGTCTCTTCTCTAATGTAAACAAACCCAGTTTGGCTAGTCTCACTTTATAACTCAGATCCTCCAATCCCTTTATCAGTTTTGTTGCACGTCTCTGCACCTTTTTCCATGTACTTTTGGCTCTCTGATTCTGTACCCCACCGACATCAAGCCGCTTCCAGCTGACTATCCTGCTTCTCACCCCATCTGTACTCCTGTCTGTCAGCTTCACAACGAGCGGCATACTTGCATGTTCTGTATGTTTACAGCAATGCCCTGTCAGGACCTTTTAATGTAAGCCAATAGCAATGACCTGTGTGGACCACAAGGTCCTCGCAGGGCAATACCATAGATACAATGCATAGATCTATGCGGACTGGATCTATGGTATTGCCATGCATGGACCTTACAGTCCTCACAGATTATTGCCATTGACCTATATGGAAAGGTCCTGACAGTGCATTGCTGGAAACGTGCTGCAAATACTAGCATGCCGTTCGCTATGAAGCTGTCAGAGAGGACTCCAGAGGGAGTATGAAGCATGAGGATAAGCTGAAATGGGCTTGCATGGCAGCAGAAATATTTGTATATTTTTTTCCTCATGTATAATATGCACCCCCCCCCCCACTCCACAGATTGTGCATATCATACGTAACATTTTACGGTAATCTCCTTATGCACAGTGTGAACCCAAATGTCCCCTTCTGCTAGAAATCTGCTCTTAAAGGGATAGTAATGTTTCACAAAAACAGCATCTCCAATTAATCGTCATAGTATTTGAGCCATGGAGAGTGTTATTTCAATACTGTCAGACTTGTAGTTCAAGAGTAATTGAATGATAAAGTTCCCCCTTCCGCCCCTTTTACCTAGTGTAAACCGCCTCCCCTCAGATGTGGAATCTGGTCCACAGGGACAATCTTCTTACTGTGAGAACAATGAAAGCCCTGCCCCCCTTGACAAGTTGTTCAGGTTTTTCCCTTATCTTAAATGAAGATTGTCTCTCTCTGCAACCTACCTGGGCACCTCCCTGCTGCTCTGAGCTGAGCAGTGTTACATCAGTAAAAGGGGTGGGAGGGGGAAATTTTATCATTCAGCTAGTGTAAAAGCCAGTGTACATGGGCCAAGGTCTGGGTAATGTTAACCCTTTGAGTGCCAGAGGGGTATGCAATGCATGGCTTTGCAATGCATTGCGTACCCCTCTGGTACTCAAAGGGTTAAGAGGCTGCTACCTCACTGTTCCATGTGGTGCAGCCTTGCATCGCCTCACTCATGCAATCATGCGCAGTAGAGACTGACCGAACGCAAACAGTCTCTACTGAGCATAACTGCATCATGACAAACATCCTAGCAAATTATTATATAGGATTACTCTTAAACTACAACTCTGACAGAATTGAAATAACACTCCCCAAGGCCCAAAAAACGACTATGATTAATTAGAGCTGATATTATTATTACTATCCCTTTATTATCCATTGCATTTGCCATTACCACATGCCTAGGCTAAGAATTCCACCGTTTAGCAACCCTTATTTACAAGAAACTCTTCATCAACTGAACTTGAAAACTCTTTTCCTCTAATCCTAAGGGGTGGTCTTTAATCATAGCAGCTTAACGTCCCCTAGTGAGAGTTGCCTAATTTTTGTGTCTTAATTTATTCCTCCTACAGAGACATCCATGGAAAGAAGACACATCTCGCCCATTCCATGCAAATCCCTGTGTGTAGGAAGATACACTATATACCTATATCGAATTTCCAGCGGAGATGTATTTAGTGTAATTTCAAGTGCAAGCAGTAAGATATACAATTATATTTAGAGCAGGGCTGGCAACATGTGGCTCACCAGCTTATGAAGACTACAACTACCATCATTTCCAGTCAGTTGTTAGGTACTTGGGTAAAACGGGACATGCAGACCCCAACAGCTGGGATACTGAAAGGCTGCAAAAGCAATGTAGTGTATCACAGCATGAAATCATTGAGGGCTAGTATATCACAGCATGAAATCAGTGAGGGCTAGTGTATCACAGTATGAAATCAGTGAGGACTAGTATATCACAGCATGAAATCAGTGACGGTTAGTGTATCACAGCATGAAATCAGTGAGGGCTAGTGTTTCACAACATGAAACCAGTGAGGGATAGTGTATCACAGCATGAAATCAGTGAGGGCTAGTGTATCACAGTATGAAATCAGTGAGGGCTAGTGTATCACAGCATGAAATCAGTGACGGCTAGTGTATCACAGCATGAAATCAGTGAGTGCTAGTGTATCACAGCATGTAATCAGTGATGGATAGTATATCACAGTATGAAATCAGTGACGGCTAGTGTATCACAGCATGAAATCAGAGAGGCATAGTGTATCACAGTATGAAATCAGTGAGGGCTAGTGTATCACACCATGAAATCAGTGAGGGATAGTGTATCACAGTATGAAATCAGTGAGGGCTAGTGTATCACAGCATGAAATCAGTGAGGGCTAGTGTTTCACAACATGAAACCAGTGAGGGATAGTGTATCACAGCATGAAATCAGTGAGGGCTAGTGTATCACAGTATGAAATCAGTGAGGGCTAGTGTATCACAGCATGAAATCAGTGAGGGCTAGTGTATCACAGCATGAAATCAGTGAGTGCTAGTGTATCACAGCATGAAATCAGTGAGGGATAGTATATCACAGTATGAAATCAGTGACGGCTAGTGTATCACAGCATGAAATCAGTGAGGCATAGTGTATCACAGCATGAAATCAGTGAGGGCTAGTGCATCACAGTATGAATTCAGTGAGGGATATGATATCACAGCATGAAATCAGTGACAGCTAGTGTATCATATCATGAAATCAGTGAGGGATAGTATATCACAGCATGAGATCAGTTAGGGCTAGTGTATCACAGTATGAAATCAGTGAGGGCTAGTGTATCACAGCATGAAATCAGTGAGGGACAGTGTATCACAGTATGAAATAAGTGAGTGCTAGTATATCACAGTATGAAATCAGTGAGGGATAGTGTATCACAGCATGAAATCAGTGAGGGATAGTGTATCACAGCATGAAATCAGTGAGGGCTAGTGTATCACAGTATGAAATCAGTGAGGGATAGTATATCACAGCATGAAATCAGTGACGGCTAGTGAATCACAGCATGAAATCAGTGAGGGATAGTGTATCACAGTATGAAATCAGTGAGTGCTAGTATATCACAGTATGAAATCAGTGAGGGATAGTGTATCACAGCATGAAATCAGTGAGGGCTAGTGTATCACAGTATGAATTCAGTGAAGTATAGTATATCACAGCATGAAATCAGTGACGGCTAGTGTATCACAGTATGAAATCAGTGAGGGCTAGTGTATCACAGTATGAAATCAGTGAGGGATAGTGTATCACAGCATGAAATCAGTGACGGCTAGTGCATCACAACATGAAATCAGTGACGGCTAGTGTATCACAGCATGAAATCAGTGACGGCTAGTGTATCGCAGCATGAAATCAGTGAGGGCTAGTGTATCACAACATGAAATCAGTGAGGGATAGTATATCACAGCATGAAATCAGTGATGGCTAGTGTATCACAGCATGAAATCAGTGAGGGTTAGTGTATCACAGCATGAAATCAGTGAGGGCTAGTATATCACAGCATGAAATCAGTGAGGGATTGTGTATCACAGTATGAAATCAGTGAGGGATAGTGTATCACAGCATGAAATCAGTGAGGGCTAGTGTATCACAGCATGAAATCAGTGAGGGCTAGTGTATCACAGTATGAAATCAGTCAGGGATAGTATATCACAGTATGAAATCAGTGAGGGATAGTATATCACAGCATGAAATCAGTGACGGCTAGTGTATCACAGCATGAAATCAGTGAGGGTTAGTGTATCACAGCATGAAATCAGTGAGGGCTAGTATATCACAGCATGAAATCAGTGATGGATAGTATATCACAGTATGAAATCAGTGACGGCTAGTGTATCACAGCATGAAATCAGTGAGTGCTAGTGTATCACAGCATGAAATCAGTGATGGATAGTATATCACAGTATGAAATCAGTGACGGCTAGTGTATCACAGCATGAAATCAGTGAGGCATACTGTATCACAGTATGAAATCAGTGAGGGCTAGTGTGTCACAGCATGAAATCAGTGAGGGATAGTGTATCACAGCATGAAATCAGTGAGGGCTAGTGTATCACAGTATGAAATCAGTGAGGGATAGGATATCACAGCATGAAATCAGTGAGGGATAGTATATCACAGCATGAAATCAGTGAGGGCTAGTGTATCACAGTATGAAATCAGTGAGGGATAGTGTATCACAGCATGAAATCAGTGAGGGCTAGTGCATCCCAACATGAAATCAGTGAGGGCTAGTGTATCACAATATGAAATCAGTGAGGGATAGTATATCACAGCCTGAAATCAGTGAGGGCTAGTGCATCACAGCATGAAATCAGTGACGGCTAGTGTATCGCAACATGAAATCAGTGAGGGTTAGTATATCACAGTATGAAATCAGTGAAGTATAGTGTATCACAGTATGAAATCAGTGAAGGATAGTATATCACAGTATGAAATAAGTGACGGCTAGTGTATCACAGCATGAAATCAGTGAAGGATAGTATATCACAGTATGAAATCAGTGAGGGATAGTGTATCACAGCATGAAATCAGTGAGGGATAGTGTATCACAGTATGAAATCAATGAGGGACAGTGTATCACAGCATGAAATCAGTGAGGGATAGTGTATCACAGCATGAAATCAGTGATGGATAGTGTATCACAGCATGAAATCAGTGAGGCATAGTGTATCACAGTATGAAATCAGTGAGGGCTAGTGTATCACAGCATGAAATTAGTGAGGGCTAGTGTATCACAGTATGAAATCAGTGAGGGATAGGATATCACAGCATGAAATCAGTGACAGCTAGTGTATCATATCATGAAATCAGTGAGGGATAGTATATCACAGCATGAGATCAGTTAGGGCTAGTGTATCACAGTATGAAATCAGTGAGGGCTAGTGTATCACAGCATGAAATCAGTGAGGGATAGTGTATCACAGTATGAAATAAGTGAGTGCTAGTATATCACAGTATGAAATCAGTGAGGGATAGTGTATCACAGCATGAAATCAGTGAGGGCTAGTGTATCACAGTATGAAATCAGTGAGGGATAGTATATCACAGCATGAAATCAGTGACGGCTAGTGTATCACAGTATGAAATCAGTGAGGGCTAGTGTATCACAGTATGAAATCAGTGAGGGATAGTGTATCACAGCATGAAATCAGTGACGGCTAGTGCATCACATCATGAAATCAGTGACGGCTAGTGTATCACAGCATGAAATCAGTGACGGCTAGTGTATCGCAGCATGAAATCAGTGAGGGCTAGTGTATCACAACATGAAATCAGTGAGGGATAGTATATCACAGCATGAAATCAGTGATGGCTAGTGTATCACAGCATGAAATCAGTGAGGGTTAGTGTATCACAGCATGAAATCAGTGAGGGATAGTATATCACAGCATGAAATCAGTGAGGGATAGTGTATCACAGTATGAAATCAGTGAGGGATAGTGTATCACAGCATGAAATCAGTGAGGGCTAGTGTATCACAGCATGAAATCAGTGAGGGCTAGTGTATCACAGTATGAAATCAGTGAGGGAAAGTGTATCACAGCATGAAATCAGTGAGGGATAGTATATCACAGTATGAAATCAGTGAGGGATAGTATATCACAGCATGAAATCAGTGACGGCTAGTGTATCACAGCATGAAATCAGTGAGGGTTAGTGTATCACAGCATGAAATCAGTGAGGGCTAGTATATCACAGCATGAAATCAGTGATGGATAGTATATCACAGTATGAAATCAGTGACGGCTAGTGTATCACAGCATGAAATCAGTGAGTGCTAGTGTATCACAGCATGAAATCAGTGATGGATAGTATATCACAGTATGAAATCAGTGACGGCTAGTGTATCACAGCATGAAATCAGTGAGGCATAGTGTATCACAGTATGAAATCAGTGAGGGCTAGTGTGTCACAGCATGAAATCAGTGAGGGATAGTGTATCACAGTATGAAATCAGTGAGGGATAGGATATCACAGCATGAAATCAGTGAGGGATAGTATATCACAGCATGAAATCAGTGAGGGCTAGTGTATCACAGTATGAAATCAGTGAGGGATAGTGTATCACAGCATGAAATCAGTGAGGGCTAGTGCATCACAACATGAAATCAGTGAGGGCTAGTGTATCACAATATGAAATCAGTGAGGGATAGTATATCACAGCATGAAATCAGTGAGGGCTAGTGCATCACAGCATGAAATCAGTGAGGGTTAGTATATCACAGTATGAAATCAGTGAAGGATAGTGTATCACAGTAAGAAATCAGTGAAGGATAGTATATCACAGTATGAAATAAGTGACGGCTAGTGTATCACAGCATGAAATCAGTGAAGGATAGTATATCACAGTATGAAATCAGTGAGGGATAGTGTATCACAGCATGAAATCAGTGACGGCTAGTGTATCACAGCATGAAATCAGTGAAGGATAGTATATCACAGTATGAAATCAGTGAAGGATAGTATATCACAGTATGAAATCAGTGAGGGCTAGTGTATCACAGCATGAAATCAGTGAGGGATAGTGTATCACAGCATGAAATCAGTGAGGGATAGTGTATCACAGCATGATATCAGTGAAGGATAGTATATCACAGTATGAAATCAGAGAGGGATAGTATATCACAGTATGAAATCAGTGAGGGATAGTTTATCACAGCATGAAATCAGTGAGGATAATATATCACAGTATGAAATCAGTGAGGGCTAGTGTATCACAGCATGAAATCAGTGAGGGCTAGTGTATCGCAGCATGAAATCAGTGAGGGATAGTGTAACAGTATGAAATCAGTGAGGGCTAGTGTATCACAGCATGAAATCAGTGAGGGATAGTGTATCACAGCATGAAATCAGTAACGGCTAGTGTATCACAGCATGAAATCAGTGAGGGATAGTGTATCACAGTATGAAATAAGTGAGTGCTAGTATATCACAGTATGAAATCAGTGAGGGATAGTGTATCACAGCATGAAATCAGTGAGGGCTAGTGTATCACAGCATGAAATCAGTGATGGATAGTATATCACAGTATGAAATCAGTGAGGGATAGTGTATCACAGTATGAAATCAATGAGGGATAGTGTATCACAGCATGAAATCAGTGAGGGATAGTGTATCACAGCATGAAATCAGTGATGGATAGTGTATCACAGCATGAAATCAGTGAGGCATAGTGTATCACAGTATGAAATCAGTGAGGGCTAGTGTATCACAGCATGAAATCAGTGAGGGCTAGTGTATCACAGTATGAAATCAGTGAGGGATAGGATATCACAGCATGAAATCAGTGACAGCTAGTGTATCATATCATGAAATCAGTGAGGGATAGTATATCACAGCATGAGATCAGTTAGGGCTAGTGTATCACAGTATGAAATCAGTGAGGGCTAGTGTATCACAGTATGAAATCAGTGAGGGATAGTATATCACAGCATGAAATCAGTGACGGCTAGTGTATCACAGTATGAAATCAGTGAGGGCTAGTGTATCACAGTATGAAATCAGTGAGGGATAGTGTATCACAGCATGAAATCAGCGACGGCTAGTGCATCACATCATGAAATCAGTGACAGCTAGTGTATCACAGCATGAAATCAGTGACGGCTAGTGTATCGCAGCATGAAATCAGTGAGGGCTAGTGTATCACAACATAAAATCAGTGAGGGATAGTATATCACAGCATGAAATC
Source organism: Rhinophrynus dorsalis (assembly GCA_037306005.1). Taxonomy (NCBI): domain Eukaryota; kingdom Metazoa; phylum Chordata; class Amphibia; order Anura; family Rhinophrynidae; genus Rhinophrynus; species Rhinophrynus dorsalis. The sequence goes on along the minus strand of CM074723.1, from coordinate 474,873,497 downwards.
AGTGATGGCTAGTGTATCACAGCATGAAATCAGTGAGGGTTAGTGTATCACAGCATGAAATCAGTGAAGGATAGTATATCACAGTATGAAATCAGTGAGGGATAGTGTATCACAGCATGAAATCAGTGATGGCTAGTGTATCACAGCATGAAATCAGTGAGGGTTAGTGTATCACAGCATGAAATCAGTGAGGGATAGTATATCACAGCATGAAATCAGTGAGGGCTAGTGTATCACAGTATGAAATCAGTGAGGGATAGTGTATCACAGCATGAAATCAGTGAGGGCTAGTGTATCACAGCATGAAATCAGTGAGGGATAGTATATCACAGTATGAAATCAGTGAGGGATAGTATATCACAGCATGAAATCAGTGACGGCTAGTGTATCACAGCATGAAATCAGTGAGGGTTAGTGTATCACAGTATGAAATCAGTGAGGGCTAGTATATCACAGCATGAAATCAGTGATGGATAGTATATCACAGTATGAAATCAGTGACGGCTAGTGTATCACAGCATGAAATCAGTGAGTGCTAGTGTATCACAGCATGAAATCAGTGATGGATAGTATATCACAGTATGAAATCAGTGGCGGCTAGTGTATCACAGCATGAAATCAGTGAGGCATAGTGTATCACAGTATGAAATCAGTGAGGGCTAGTGTGTCACAGCATGAAATCAGAGAGGGATAGTGTATCACAGTATGAAATCAGTGAGGGATAGGATATCACAGCATGAAATCAGTGAGGGATAGTATATCACAGCATGAAATCAGTGAGGGCTAGTGTATCACAGTATGAAATCAGTGAGGGATAGTGTATCACAGCATGAAATCAGTGAGGGCTAGTGCATCACAACATGAAATCAGTGAGGGCTAGTGTATCACAATATGAAATCAGTGAGGGATAGTATATCACAGCATGAAATCAGTGAGGGCTAGTGCATCACAGCATGAAATCAGTGAGGGTTAGTATATCACAGTATGAAATCAGTGAAGGATAGTGTATCACAGTAAGAAATCAGTGAAGGATAGTATATCACAGTATGAAATAAGTGACGGCTAGTGTATCACAGCATGAAATCAGTGAAGGATAGTATATCACAGTATGAAATCAGTGAGGGATAGTGTATCACAGCATGAAATCAGTGAGGGATAGTGTATCACAGTATGAAATCAATGAGGGATAGTGTATCACAGCATGAAATCAGTGAGGGATAGTGTATCACAGCATGAAATCAGTGAGGGATAGTGTATCACAGCATGAAATCAGTGATGGATAGTGTATCACAGCATGAAATCAGTGAGGGCTAGTATATCACAGCATGAAATCAGTGAGGGATAGTGTATCACAGCATGAAATCAGTGAGGGATAGTGTATCACAGCATGAAATCAGTGAGGGTTAGTGCATCACAACATGAAATCAGTGAGGGCTAGTGTATCACAGTATGAAATCAGTGACGGCTAGTGTATCACAGCATGAAATCAGTGAGGGCTAGTGTATCATAGCATGAAATCAGTGAAGGATAGTATATCACAGTATGAAATAAGTGACGGCTAGTGTATCACAGCATGAAATCAGTGAAGGATAGTATATCACAGTATGAAATCAGTGAAGGATAGTATATCACAGTATGAAATCAGTGAGGGCTAGTGTATCACAGCATGAAATCAGTGAGGGATAGTGTATCACAGCATGAAATCAGTGAGGGATAGTGTATCACAGCATGATATCAGTGAAGGATAGTATATCACAGTATGAAATCAGTGAGGGATAGTATATCACAGTATGAAATCAGTGATGGATAGTATATCACAGTATGAAATCAGTGACGGCTAGTGTATCACAGCATGAAATCAGTGAGTGCTAGTGTATCACAGCATGAAATCAGTGAGGCATAGTGTATCACAGTATGAAATCAGTGAGGGCTAGTGTGTCACAGCATGAAATCAGTGAGGGATAGTGTATCACAGCATGAAATCAGTGAGGGCTAGTGTATCACAGTATGAAATCAGTGAGGGATAGGATATCACAGCATGAAATCAGTGAGGGATAGTATATCACAGCATGAAATCAGTGAGGGCTAGTGTATCACAGTATGAAATCAGTGAGGGATAGGATATCACAGCATGAAATCAGTGAGGGATAGTATATCACAGCATGAAATCAGTGAGGGCTAGTGTATCACAGTATGAAATCAGTGAGGGATAGTGTATCACAGTATGAAATCAGTGAGGGCTAGTGTGTCACAGCATGAAATCGGTGAGGGATAGTGTATCACAGCATGAAATCAGTGAGGGCTAGTGTATCACAGTATGAAATCAGTGAGGGATAGGATATCACAGCATGAAATCAGTGAGGGATAGTATATCACAGCATGAAATCAGTGAGGGCTAGTGTATCACAGTATGAAATCAGTGAGGGATAGTGTATCACAGCATGAAATCAGTGAGGGCTAGTGCATCACAACATGAAATCAGTGAGGGCTAGTGTATCACAATATGAAATCAGTGAGGGATAGTATATCACAGCATGAAATCAGTGAGGGTTAGTGTATCACAGCATGAAATCAGTGAGGGCTAGTATATCACAGCATGAAATCAGTGAGGGCTAGTGTATCACAGTATGAAATCAGTGAGGGCTAGTGTGTCTCAGCATGAAATCAGTGAGGGATAGTGTATCACAGCATGAAATCAGTGAGGGCTAGTGTATCACAGTATGAAATCAGTGAGGGATAGGATATCACAGCATGAAATCAGTGATGGATAGTATATCACAGCATGAAATCAGTGAGGGATAGTGTATCACAGTATGAAATCAGTGAGGGATAGTGTATCACAGCATGAAATCAGTGAGGGCTAGTGCATCACAGCATGAAATCAGTGACGGCTAGTGTATCGCAACATGAAATCAGTGAGGGTTAGTATATCACAGTATGAAATCAGTGAAGGATAGTGTATCACAGTATGAAATCAGTGAAGGATAGTATATCACAGTATGAAATAAGTGAAGGGATAGTAATGTTTCACAATAAAAGCAGCTCTAATTAATCTCCATAGTATTTGGACTTTGGAGAGTGTTTTTTCAGTACTGTCAGAGTTGTAGTTCAAGAGTAATTCAATGACAAAATATCCCCCTTCCGTCTCTTTTACTGATGTAGACAAAAAGAGTTGTGAGGAGCACACATCAAGCACAAACAAGATTAAGTGTCTTGTTCTAAGGCATGGTAGCCTCTCAATGGTGCTACAACTCACGTTTTTCACTCCCATGTGCTATTGCAGAGAGGAAATCACCATGTCCATATCAGACTGGTCGCGCCCCTTTTACTGATGTAACACTGCTCACCTCAGAGCACCAAGACTGTCCGGATGGATCTCAGAGAGGGACAATCTTCAGTGATCATAAGGAAAAACCTGAAAAACCTGTCAAGGGGGGCAGGGTTTTCCTTATGATCACAGTAAGAAGATTGTCCCTTGCTGCGACCTGTCCGGTCAAGTGACCAGATTCCACATCTGAGGGGAGGTGACTTACACTAGGTAAAAGGGGTGGGAGGTGGATACTTTATCATTCAATTACTCTTGAACTACAACTCGGGCAGTATTGAAATAACACTCTCCATGGCCCAAATACTATGAACATTAATCGGCGATGCTGTTTTTGTGAAACATTACTATCCCTTTAAATTCAACCTACTTAACCAACTCCATAGTGGACAAGACAACCACTGAGAAAAGGGATCTGTCTGTCTTTTAACCCTTTGAGTGCCAGAGAGTTATTAAATGCAATGTTTTGCAATGCGTTGGCTACCTTTCTGGCACTCGAAAGGTTAAAATTTGATTGCAGATGGATTTATCCCTGCTGTGCTCATTGCACCTTAGTGATCGATACAGGGAACTGACCAATATCTCCTCGGTGTCAGTAACCCTTTCCTGCAGGGGATGACTGGACACATTTACATTTATCAAGCACATACGGCTTTTTTTTTTTTTTTAGAAATATTTGTGATTCGTGAATGAAAACAAATCTGTCCTCTGTGCCTTCGAATTAACATATATTGATAAATGTACCTTACTCAGCCACATTTGTCATTAATTCTCTGGCATTGAAAGGGTAATTTTTTAACTTTGTGACGCCAGAACTTTGTTTATAAAGTGCTACTTGTAGACTCTGGAGTAAGCAGAGGGGCCTGCTCTATCTCTGTGGCTTATGCACTAAGAAAAAATTTGAGCAATTCTGGGTCAAACTTTGTGCACCATAGAGAACAAATGTAAATTCCCATTTATTTAAAGGGACAATAACGTCCCATAAAAAATGCAGAGGTTAAAAAAATAAACAATATGACACAAATCCTAGCGGTTTGAGAGATATTCTCTGCTAAAGTTCCCCTTCTCCTGATGTCAGCTGTAAAGCTGACAGAAGGATATCCGTGTCGGCCGACATGAGGAGGGTCTTCAGCAGAGCCGCAATAGCGAGATTTAAAGGGATAGTAATACTTAAAATTAGAATGTAAAAAAAATTACGTTGTAGGGTTTATCCCCCTGAGTAAAACAAGAGTACTCCCACTGCTGAAAGGTGTTTCATTCAAAAGTTATTAATTTTCAAAGTTGAATTTTTTAGGTGCAATATCACAGTGGCCTGAAATTGTACAGTGGCACTGTTGCTACATGATCCTATGGACAGCTCTGGTCCCGGGACCATAAATCTTCATAGGATGGTGTAGCAACAGCGCCACTGTACAATTTCAGGCCACTGTGATATTGCACCTAAAAAAATTCAACTTTGAAAATTAATAACTTTTGAATGAAACACCTTTCAGCAGTGGGAGTACTCTTGTTTTACTCAGGGGGGTAAACCCTACAACATATTTTTTTTTTACATTTTAAGTATTACTATCCATTTAAAAAGAAATACTTCATTGGAATGGCCTAAAAAGTGTGCTTGCAAACTAGGCACACTTTGTAGACCGTTCCAAAGAAGTACTTCTTTTTACACTGCGCTATTGCAGCTCTGCTGAAGAGCCACTCGTCAGTCCCCGGACCAGGAACTCCTGATGTCAGCTTACAGCTGACGTCTGGGAAAGGGGGGACTTTAACGGATGATATCTCGCTAACCATAGCAGTTTGAGAGATTGGATTTGTGTCATATTGTTTATTTTATTTATATTTTTTTTTTTTTAACCTCTACAAAACTCTAAGCATTTTTTATGGGACACTACTGTCCCTTTAAAAGGGGTGTTTAACACAGTCAATGTTTGTGTAAATATACATTGTAAAGCTTTTTCTGCTGTGTAAAAAATAGTACTCCCACTACTGGAAGATGTGTCTTCCCAGAGTTATCACCAGAGGCGTAACTAGAAGCCTCCGGGCCCTGGTGCAAGAAGCGCTATGGGCCCCCCCCCGGACCACAATCGCCCCCTCGACTATATTGGCCCTCTCCAAAATGCCCTTATCTCCTACCTCCCTGGGGTGGCAGGAGCTCGGAGAGGTGTGTTGATCTCCCGCGTGGTCCTCTTCAGTAATGCAAAGCGCTGGGAGATGATGTCATCTCCCAGCGCTCTGCTTTACTACAGTGCCAGATGGATATTGTGGGCGCCAGGCAGAGGGGTCGCAGGGGGAGGCCGGGCCCCCTGGAGCAACGGGCCCAGTCACGGGAGCGACCCCTGCGACCCCTATAGTTACGCCACTGGTTATCACAGTCTAATCTGTTATTTTTTTTTATATTAATAATGCCCCCTAGTGGACAAATTTGAACCATTTGCTTTGCTTTGCAATGTGTTGCATACCCCTCTGCCACTCAAATGGTTATACAATTATTCTACTGTGACGGGAGAGTTGAGTCACTGACAACAGTTTCCATACAATGTGAAAGTCATAGCTTCATCACTTCTCGGCAGTTTGAACTATCAGGTAGTAATGATGTTGTTTGCAAGTTTGGGGAGTTGGGGTTATTATTTGGTGGTGTTACTTCTCCTTTAATTTGTAGGAGGAAGTAACAATAGTCAGTCATCCATATCCTATATAATAAATCGCTAGGATGTTTGTCAGAAGCCGTCATGCGCAGTAGAGACTGCCCGAATGCACAGAATACCGGGAGCACGGAATGCTTGGAGCACAGAATGCTGGGAGGTGTAGGAATGTTGGGAGCATGAAATGCTGGGAGGTGTAGGAATACTGTGAGGTGTAGGAATACTCGGAGGTATAGGAATGCTGGGAGGTGTAGGAATACTGGGAGGTGTAGGAATGATGGGAGGTGTAGGAATGCTGGGAGCACGGAATGCTGGGAGTTCTGTGCTGGGAGCGCAGAATGCTGGGAGGTGTAGGAATGCTGGGAGGTGTAGGAATGCTGGGAGCATGGAATGCTGGGAGGTGTAGGAATACTGTGAGGTGTAGGAATACTGGGAGGTATAGGAGAAGCTGGGAGGTGTAGGAATATTGGGAGGAGTAGGAATGATGGGAGGTGTAGGAATGCTGGGAGGTGTAGGAATGCTGGGAGCATGGAATGCTGGGAGGTGTAGGAATACTGTGAGGTGTAGGAATACTGGGAGGTATAGGAGAAGCTGGGAGGTGTAGGAATATTGGGAGGAGTAGGAATGATGGGAGGAGTAGGAATGCTGGGAGTACGGAATGCTGGGAGGTGTAGGAATGCTGGGAGCATGGAATGCTGGGAGGTGTAGGAATGTTGGGAGTTCTGTGCTGGGAGCATTCTGTGCCTTCAGGCAATCTCTACAGTGCATGACTGCGTTGGCGGCAGGATGCAGAGCAGGACCGGCCTTTTAACCCTTTGAGTGCCAGAGGGTTACGCAATGCATTGCAAAGCGTACCACTAACACTCAAAGGGTTAACATCACTCGGACCTCGGCCCATATACACGGGCTCTTACACTAGTTTATCAATAACTCACTGTTCCTCACATCCTAACAGTATGAACTATTATATCTTTTGACTAAAACACCTGACAACAGTGGACGTGCCCTTGTTTTACTCAGCTCAGCAGGAAAAGCTCCATAACATATTGATTTTAATAAAAAAAAAGTTACTGCTCTTTAATATAAATTGCCACCTTGTGTCACCAACAAATAAAGGTTAATTGCTAAAAAATAAAAAACTATTTATATTACAAACAAATGACTAGTGCAATAGAGAAGCAGTTTTTCATTTTGTTAACCCACTGAGTGCCGGAGGAGGAGGAGGATCCAAAACACTGTGATGCAATGCATTGATACCTCTCTGGCATGCAAAGAATTCAAAACGAAATACAACTTGTTCCCTTAAAGGAGCTGTACACTTTTTTTAATGAAAAAATAGGATTTTAGTCTCACCTGTTAAATTCTTTTCTCTTAGTACATACAGGTTACTGGTAACTTCGGGTAGGCGATCAGCCCCTTTAATAGGCAGGAACAATTCTGAAAAGTGACTGCTGGGTGGAGCCTACTTCCTCTCCTTAGCTTGCAGTTAGCCAATCCCCAACCAGTAAGATTGCAGACTAACTATTGACTAGGTAGTAAGAAGGTAAAGGAAGACTCCTGTGAGCATGAACCTGAAAGGACCCCCACGTTCTGCCACAGGAGAGCCAAGCATGGCCCCTTGACAGGGTGGGAGACCAGTAACCTGTATGGACTAAGAGAAAAGGATTTAACAGGAAAGACTAAAATCCTATTTTCTCTGTCGTCCAATACAGGTTACTGGTAACTTTGGGATGTCCAACCATTAAGTTCCCCAGGGCGGGAAGAAAGGTAAGGACCAGGCGCAGGCCCCCCAAAGTCACCAGAACACCAATGAACCTACAGATCATGAACAGCTCAACACTAACCGTAAAGTTTCAACGGACACTGAACAGGGGTAAAACAAACCCCATGATCTGTTGCATGGCACACTGAACTAGAGCCAACAGGGCTTAAAAGTGAAAGAGTACTGAGAGACTAAGAGAAATCCTAGACAAGCAAGGCTGCCTCCAGGATCTTTCTCCCAAAACTGGCATCAGCCGATGCCAGCACATCCACACGATAGTGTTTAGAAAAGGTGTGCACAGATGACCAAGTGGCCGCCTTGCACAACTGATCAGCTAAGGCCTGGGTCTTGTAGGCCCAAGAAGCCCCGACAGACCTCGCAGAATGAGCCGTAACCCTGAAGGGGACAGGCTTCTTCCTAAGTTCGTGAGCCTTATGAATCGTGGACTTGATCAAAGAAGCGATGGTATCCTTGGAAGCAGGCTTTCCTGCTCTAGAACCCTCAGTAATAACAAACAGAGTGTTAAACTGCCTCATCGTCTCCGTGCAATGCACATAGAACTTGAGACAGCGCAAAATATCCAACAGATGAAGATCCCTCTCTCTGTCAGAAGTAGGGTTAGGACAGACGGAAGGAACCACAATCTCCTGATTGATGTGGAACTCAGACACCACCTTCAGGAGACACTCTTGTGAGGTGCAAAGCACTGCCTTGTCCTTGTGAAAGACCAAAAAGGTGGTCTACAAGACAGGGCATGCAGCACCACAACTCGGCGAACAGAAACAATCGCCAGGAGAAAGGCCATCTTCCACGTCAGCATACGTAGAAAAATGGTAGCTAAGGACTCAAAAGGAGGATGCTGGAGTACTCCCAGAACCAGGTTAAGATCCCACTGAGGAGCAGGTATGAGCAGCACCCTGGAAGAAAACCTTGGCATCAGGAATGATAGCAAGATGCCTCTGAAAAAGACAGAGAGCGCAGCAGTCTGAACCTTAAGAGAACTCAGACTGAGACCCTTATTCACACCATCCTGAAGGAAGGAAAGAACTGTAGGAAGGTCAGAATCCTGAGATAGGTCTTTATCAGCACACCAAGCCGGAAAAGTATACCAAACTCGATGGTAGGTCTTAGAGGAAACAGGCTTACAGGCACTAAGCATAGTAGCCACCACCCCAGAAGAAAATCCTTTCTTCTTCAAAACTGAGGACTCAATCTCCATGCCGTCAAAGCCAGACGATGAACGTCTTCTTTCCAGAGGTAACCCTGTAGAAGAAGGTCTGGATGGGGGGAAGTCGAAGAGGTTCCTCCACTGAGAGGTCCAGAAGCTCCGGTAACCAAGCCTGTCGTGGCCAGTACGGAGCAATCAGAATGACTGGGCAGCACTACGGTCTCAGCTTCCTAAGAACTCTGTTCAACAGGGGAACAGGAGGGAAGATGTAAGCCAGAGGAAACATCCACGGGATCTACAAGGCATCCACTGCCATATCCATGGGATCCGCCCAGCGAGAGCGGAATGTTGGAACCTTCCTGTTATGTCTGGTTGCTATCAGGTCGATGCATGGAAGACCCCACTGCTGGATGATGAGGTTGAACACCTCTGAATGCAGCTCCCACTCTCCTGTCAAACAACTGGATCCAAGAAGCCAATTTAATCAATAAAATGATAAATGTTAAAAGCAATAATAAAAAATAGATACACAGTAACGCTAACACGTTTCACAGCCACAAGGCTGCTTTATCAAAGCTAAAAACAGGTATGTATGCTAACAAGGAGTCCAACGCCAACAAGGCTGCTTTATCAAAGAAACAAAACTCACATAATTTACATATAATCTGTACATACAAATTAACCCCTTAACGATCCATGACGGTAAGCTTCCCTTAAGGACCCATGACGGTCCTGACACGTCATGGATTATATGATAGCAACGCATCTTGGTGCACACTGCTATCATTCTGCAGAAGCTGAAACTGATCGCTCCATAACCAGAGCATTCAGTTTCAGTGCTTCTCTCTTCTGCCAGCATGTGATTGCTCCAGGAGCGATCAAATGTACCGGCATATTCATTCACAAAGGCAGTGTGTTTCACACATTGCCTTTGTGACTGCTCTCTGCCTCTCTCTTCCTTACTATGAGAGTAAGGAATAGAGAAGCAGAGAGCAGACATATCATTAAATAAAATAATGCAATAGTTGGGGATATTAACCCCTTCAGTGCTGGTGCTGGGGGCAGGCTGGATGCAGGTCCATTTCTGGCCTGCTAAGAACAACTTTTTTTTTATTATTAATTTAAATCAGAGACAATATTTTATTTAAACATACTATTTAGAAAACAAATCTGCTAAGTTTAAACAACAAATAATGTAATACATTTATACACACTGCCAAGTCTTACCAATAAAAAAGTGGGAAAATAGGGTGGGAAAGAGGAACATGGGTTTTTTAACCCTGGGGGGATACTGCCCACTTAAAACTGCCCATTTTTGTAGGTATGACTGACCGATCATAACTTTCATGCAGTGTCCATAAAAATCTAACCCATTAAAGTTCACTTTATTTTTGCATTAATCTAAACGTTTTAGTTTGTTGGTCTTTTTTCAAAACTTTGGAGATGGCCTAAATGTCAACTCTTCATTTCTGTATTCCAGTATCAAAATGAAGGCTTGTTCCTTGCTTTTTATTTTCGCCTTCTGACAATAAATCATTTGCTATAACCCCTTAAAGACTGATGATGTGCCAGAACCATCAGTGATGGCCTGGCACATAGTGGAATTATGGGATGGCAGCACAGCTGCACCCTGCACTGCTATCCCAGAATGCATTGCTCAAAAAAAAAAAGTGGTCCACCAAGGCTTCCCACCCCCGGACCACGTGTTCCTTAAGGGGTTAATGAACCCTATAAGTGCCAGAGAGTGATCCAACAAGGGTTAAAAGGGCAGCTATGTTTCATTATGGAAATATATAGAGTATATAGCGTCCTCCTGTTGTTGGGAGATGTTACATTCAAAAGTTATTGCAGCCAATATTTTTTATTAAATTGTAGTTTTTCTTTTGTGGTAGCATGGTAGCGTTATTCCTATCATTTCATATGCTGTGCAGGATTCTAAGATTCAAGCTAATCTATTGAGTGGATTAAAATTGGTTTTGATTAAACTGTTATAACTTTTGAAAAAGCTTACATCCTGAACCAAAGCAACTTTATATTCATAAGGTGCTCTTGGTCAGCAGACTCTGCCTCCACTTCCAATTCTCAAACCTACATAAGGACCAGCACTACAGAAAATTTGCCCAAAAATGTATATTTATTGCCGTATAAATAGGCCAGATTTACATCCCAGGAGCCCCTAGGGAAGGCACTGTAGGTGTAGCTCCACCCATGATAAACTCAGAATGTGGGTATGGCAATCACAGCTCTGGCTCCGCCCCTCAAAAGTTTATGCAGTTGCTTACTCTGCCTGTTGGGAAATTCTGCCCTGCACATGAGACACTCGGTCAGGCAACGTGTTGGACCCTGATGGTCATTTCACAGGCCGTGGCTAATACAACATATATACATGATTATAAAAACTCTTTCAAAATCGCCACAGCTGTTTTTTAGGTGATAGGGTCCCTGTGTCAGTCAGAAAAGAATTGGGCTGGGGGTTGGGGTTTAGTGGAGAAGTGGATTGTGACCATATGCGAGTTCTTGCCTAGGGATATCTGAGATGTAAATTCAGCCTTGGTAATATGTCAAAAAAGTACTAGATATGGCAAAACACTTGGAATGGCCTCATGTTATGTAGACACCAAGACAAAATGGCTGCCCACAGCACTTCAGTTATCATAACTTCAATTAGCAATAAATAAAGAAGAGGCACTTTTTTTGGTGAAACAAAATATATATATTGTTTGATATATTTTATAATCTGAGGTTTATATTTCCACTTCAAAGACTTTAGCCTTTTAGTCATCTAACTCATGGGTGTCCAAGTTCTGTCCTTAAAGGGATAGTACTACTTAAAGGGATAGTAATGTCTTATAACAAAAGCAGTTCTAATTAATCATCATAGTATTTGGACCTTGGAAAGTGTTATTTCAGTTCTGTCAGAGTTGTAGTTCAAGAGTAACTGAATGATAAAGTATCCCCCTCCCGCCCCTTTTACTGATGTAACAATGCTCAGCCAGAGCAGAAGGGAGGTGCCCAGGTAGACTGCAGAGAGGGACAATCTTCAATTAAGATAAGGGAAAAACCTGAAAAACTTGTCAAGGGGGGCAGGGCTTTCATTGTTCTCATAGGAAGAAGATTGTCCCCCTTTGTTATCTGTCTGGTCTACGGACTGGATTCCACATCTGAGAAGAGATGGCTTACACTAGGTAAAAGGGGCGGGAGGGGAAACTTTATCCTTCAATTACTCTTGAACTACAATTCTGACATTATTGAAATAACACTCTCTATGGCTCATATACTATGAAGATTAATTGGAGCTGCTGTTTTTGTGAAACATTATCCTTTAAAATGTAAAAAAAATATGTTGTTGGGTTTATCCCCCTGAGTAAAACAAGGGTACTCCCACTGATGAAAGGAGTTTTATTCAAAAGTTATTACAGCTCAAATTTGAATTTTTTTAGGTGCAATATCACAGTGGCCTGAAATTGTACAGTGGCGCTGTTGCTACACCATCCTATGAACAACTCCCGTTAGTTGCATATAAACCTCCATAAGAGGGTGTAGCAAAAGTGCCACCATAAAATTTGAAGGTTGAGCTGCAATAACTTTTGAATAAAATGCCTCTTAGCAGTGGGATTGCCTTTGTTTTACTCAGGAGGATAAACACTACAGTATATATTATGTTACATATTAAGTGTCACTATCTCTTTAAAGGGATAGTAATGTCATAACAAAAGTAGTTCTAATTAATCATCATAGTATTTGGACTTTGGAGAGTGTTATTTCAATTCTGTCAGAGTTGTAGTTCAAGAGTAATTCAATGATAAAGTATCCCCCTCCCGCCCCTTTTACTGATGTAACACTGCTCAGCCAGATCAGAAGGAAGGTGCCCAGGTAGACTGCAGAGAGGGACAATCTTCAATTTAGATAAGAGAAAAACCTGAAAAACTTGTCAAGGGGGGCAGGGCTTTCATTGTTCTCATAGGAAGAAGATTGTCCCCCTTTGTTATCTGTCTGGTCTACGGACTGGATTCCACATCTGAGAAGAGATGGCTTACACTAGGTAAAAGGGGCGGGAGGGGAAACTTTATCCTTCAATTACTCTTGAACTACATCTCTGACATTATTGAAATAACACTCTCTATGGCTCATATACTATGAAGATTAATTGGAGCTGCTGTTTTTGTGAAACATTATCCTTTAAAATGTAAAAAAAATATGTTGTTGGGTTTATCCCCCTGAGTAAAACAAGGGTACTCCCACTGATGAAAGGAGTTTTATTCAAAAGTTATTACAGCTCAAATTTGAATTTTTTTAGGTGCAATATCACAGTGGCCTGAAATTGTACAGTGGCGCTGTTGCTACACCATCCTATGAACAACTCCCGTTAGTTGCATATAAACCTCCATAAGAGGGTGTAGCAAAAGTGCCACCATAAAATTTGAAGGTTGAGCTGCAATAACTTTTGAATAAAATGCCTCTTAGCAGTGGGATTGCCTTTGTTTTACTCAGGAGGATAAACACTACAGTATATATTATGTTACATATTAAGTGTCACTATCTCTTTAAAGGGATAGTAATGTCATAACAAAAGTAGTTCTAATTAATCATCATAGTATTTGGACTTTGGAGAGTGTTATTTCAATTCTGTCAGAGTTGTAGTTCAAGAGTAATTCAATGATAAAGTATCCCCCTCCCGCCCCTTTTACTGATGTAACACTGCTCAGCCAGATCAGAAGGAAGGTGCCCAGGTAGACTGCAGAGAGGGACAATCTTCAATTTAGATAAGAGAAAAACCTGAAAAACTTATCAAGGGGGGAAGGGCTGTCATTGTTCTCATAGGAAGAAGATTGTCCCCTTCTGTTATCTGTCTGGTCTATGGACTGCATTCCACATCTGAGAAGAGATGGCTTACACTAGGTAAAAGGGGTGGGAGGGGAAACCTTGCTTGTGAATATCTCTCTAACCATAAAGGTTTGAGAGATAAGACTTATATTGTTCTTCATGTTTTTTTTAATGCCTACAAAATAAAATAAAGATAAAACAAAGTATTACTATCCCTTTAATTCAATTGCAATAAGTGAATTTTCATTTTCTCCTGTGGCTAAGTTTTTTTTTTTTTTTTTAACATAAAGTTCACCTCAGTGGTACTCAGAGGGTTAATTACCTTGCCAGAATACGTAATGGTCGTGACAACTTGGAAACACGTAAGTTCGAACTGTAATAAAAAAAAAATGTAAAGAACAGTGTATACTTCTCCATAAAATATTATGTCGTTTCAACCAGCTGAACTTATTCATTGTTTTGGAATCTTAAAAAAAAAAATTAAAGATTTGGAACAGAGATTTGCAATTTATTATTATATTCTGCTAGCAGAAAAAGGGAGGAAATGTAAAATATGATGTTTGGATTCGTACAGGAATGATTTTCCAGTTGCCTCACTGTTCTCTTACCAGAGGGGGTGACCTATGCATTGCGACGAATTAATCACACCAGTGGAACACAAAGGGTTAAAAGCAACCTAGCTGCTATAATTGTTTAACACCTTAAGGACCATTGCTGTGCCAGGACCGTCAAGGCGGTCCGGCACTTAAGGACCAGTGACGGTCCTGGCACAGCATGGAGTTCAGGGCTCCCGCCGAGGCTGCACGCCGCTCCAGAAGCCCTGAACCGGAAGCAACAATAAAAAAAAAGCCCCGTGTTCCTCAAGTGCCGGTCGTATGTGCGCGCACTGGTCCTTAAGGGGTTAAAGGGATAGTAAAGTTTTATAAAAGCAGCAGCTACAATTAATCTTCATAGTATCTGGGCCATGGAGAGTGTTATTTCAGTACTGTCAGAGTTGTAGTACAAGAGTAATTGAATGATACAGTATCTCCCTCCCGCCCCTTTTACCTAGTGTAAGCACCTCCCCTCAGATGTGGAATCTGGTCACTTGACTAGGCAGGTCACAGCAAGGGACAATCTTCTTACTGTGATCATAAGGAAAACCCTGCACCCATTGACAGGTTTTTCTCCTTTTGCTAATTGAAGATTGTCCCGCTCTGCAAGCCATCTGGACACCACCTTTCTGTTCTGAGGTGAGCAGTGTTACATCAGTAAAAGGGACAGGAGGGGGAATACTTTGTCACTGAATTACTCTTGAACTACAACTCTGACAGTATTGAAATAACACTCTCCATGGTCCAAATACTATGATGATTAATTACAGCTGCTTTTATTGTGATACATTACTATCCCTTTAATCCCATGCGCTTGCAAAATATGGAAAGTCAAAAGGGAGGTTGACTGTCACTTTAATGCAAGAGATGTTTTCTGTTTGCATGTGCTGGCTTAAAGAGATAGTTGCTTTTAAAAAAAATCAAATTACCTATTTTCTATGTATTTTTAACATTTTATTTTACATTTTATTCTCTCCCTGTCTGACAACACTTAAAAATGTGAGGGTCTATTTCACATTTTTGATTTTTTAACCCATAAAGTGATAGTAATGTCTGTTTTAAATCTAAGTGTTATAGTTTAAATATTAACCCCTTAACGACCAGTGGTTGTGGGGTGTGTGGTCCTTTAAAGACCCGATAGAGAATTTCGGCGTGCCGCCCCACGTGACTGATCCGAACTGAGCCGAACTGAGGGACTGAAAGAGATCGCTCTGGTCTTGGAGCGATCAAATTCAGTCCCCGGTATTACTCACCGCTGTCCTACAGGAGCGCGGTGAGTAATAGTACGTGACGTACCAGGACCTTCACTGGTCCTTAAGTGCCGGACCAGCGTGACGGTCCGGGTACGTCACCGGACTCTAAGGGGTTAAAAAAGTAATTTAATTAATGTTAGTCTGGTCTCTCAAACCTGTATAGTTTGAGATTAACGATTATAAACTTCCTCCCTCCCCTTTCACAGACTTCAGCTGTCAAGGTTTCAGCATGAGATTCGAGTTGTGCGACTCAAGGCGGCTCTCCAGCAGAGCTGAAATAACTCTATGTAAAAATAAATACTTCATTCGAACAGTTTACAAAGTGGGCCTGGTTTGCAAGCACACTTTGTAGACCGTTCCAATGAAGTATTTCTTTTTTCATAGTGCTATTTCGGCTCTGCTGAAGAGCCACCAGCTGGTGCTGGGACCAAGATCTCATGATGTCAGTTGTAGGCTGACGTCTGTGAAAGGGGAGGGGGGAAGTTTATAATCGTATATCTCTCAAACTATACAAGTTTGAGAGACACGACTAACATCAATGAACTTATATTTTTAATAATTACAATATAACACTTAGATAAAACCAGATATTACTATCACTTTAAATAATTTTCACTTTGAGTGCAGAGGAATGCATTATCCCCCCTAACGTAAGTGAAGGGGGTAAAAACCACAGCCGGCTGAAGATGACTATTGTTCTAATCCTTAAAGGAGCAGTAAACTTTTTTATGAAAACACATATTTTACAGAGTATTTCCTACTGAATAAAACAAGGTCACTCCCACTGCTGTCAGATGTTTTATTCAAAATTTATAGCAGTTTAAATAACCAGGAAGTGAATTTACTTTGTTTACTTCCTGATAGTTCTAACTGACAGGAAGTGAATTTACTGTGTTTACTTCCTGATAGTTCTAACTGACAGGAAGTGACTCAGCAGTTTTTATCACATTCTATGAAGAACTGTATGTCTCTGACTTTTCTGACTTTCCTCTCCATTAGAATCTAACAGGAAAACGAATTAGAATTTGACCACTAGAGGGCACTGCTAATGTAAAAAAACATGGGTTTAAACTGTAATAACTCTGGAAATATAAATCTCTCGGCAGTGGGAGTACCCTTATTTTACTCAATAGGAAAATCCCTACAATATATATTTTTTCATAAAAAATGTTTACTGCTCCTTTAAGCAACCCAACATTATTCAGGGGAGGGTTGGCAGGTAATTGCCCCCTGGGCCAATCATATTTGCACTTTGAAATGGAGCTACACTAATTATTCCACAGAGCTACAACCCAAACGGAAATACATTAGTAGCATAACGAATTTCCCTTGGAAGCTCTGTAGTATCAGTAGTGTAGACACATTTCAGTGGTAAGTTATTTGGTATCAGTTACCTTACTTCACAATACTAATGCCAATTTTAAAATTAACAAAAGAGAGTGGAGTGGGACAGTGGGCTAAAATGATAATAGAAATGGGCCACATGATTGTATTTGCCCCTCAGTCCACAAGTTGCCTGCTCTCCCCTGACCGTATGCATCTTTCATATGAGGACACGGCACTTTTTAAACAATAGGTCAAAGTGCTTACTGGAGGAAGGGTGTCCCCAAAGTCATGCAGAAACTCTCACTGTCATGTAGCACAGTCTGGAAGCCTCTGGATCTCTCTCTCTCAGATAATCTGAAAATAATTCTCTAATGAGCTAATTACTTAAAGAGCTGAGCTAAGAACGAGTGTTCATCCATTAAGACGAGAGGAAAGGCGCTTTAGACTAAATCAAAGGCAGGGATATTTTACAGTAAGGGCAGTAAAGTTATGGAATTCATTGCCCCGGGATGCTGTGTTTAGAGATACTGTAACTGCTTTCAAAAAAGTAATGGATACCTATCTAGCACAGAACAATATTGAACACTATGACAGTTGGCTTCACAGCAGATAGGATGATGTGAAGATGCATGTGACACTGCCCATTGTCCAAAAATGGGTGTGAAAACTCAGAGTTGTATGAGGATGGGTGTTAAAACTCAGTATTTTGTCAAGCTACTGTAACTATAAGCACTTTGCATTGGGTGAACCTGCATATGAGAACACCACACTTTATGAAATTAATGTAATATCAGCTTTGTGAGAAGCTACTGATTACTCAATTTTAGCAAGATGGAAAATCAATTATTATTTAAAGCAGAACTACCACCCGACACAATCTTTAGCTTCACTAAGTCCCCATCTGGTGACTAGCTGCTTAGTAGCGGTAGTCACCAGAATAATTACCTTATTTAATAGATTTCTGCTCTCTTCCATGGGTGACAGGCAGGACAGAGTGCAGACGTCTTGCCATTGTGACGTCCGCATGTCTGCGCTGTCAGTACCATCCGGGTCTAGGAGGTGTTGCTAGGAGCCATTTGGCTCCAGCTGGGACTGACAGCGCAGGAGCACAGACGTCACAATGGCAAGATGTCCGCGATCCGTCCTGCCTGTCATTTAGTATAATGTTTGAGAGATATTTACTGTTAAAGTTCCCCCCTCCCTCCCCTTTCCCTGACGTCAGCGCTCTAGCTGACTACAGGGGAATCCAGTCCTGGGACCAGCAGAGGCTCTTCAGCAGAGCCGAGCTCGTGAGCTTGATCAGAATTTTTATGTCCTTGACAGTGAACTAGCTGAATCTTAGTTTTAAGGGAGTTGTCTGGTCAGTAGAACATAACAGCAGGATGTAACAGAATGTTACACTATCCCTACAGCACTGAATGCTGTCTTAAGTAACACAATGTTACAGTCTCTCTGTAGCACTGAATTGTCTGTGTGAGGTAATATAATGTAACAGTCTCCCTGCAACACTGAATTCTCTGTGTGATGTAATACAATGTTACACTGTCCCTGAAGCACTGAATGCTCTGTGTGATGTAATACAATGTTACACTGTCCCTGAAGCACTGAATGCTCTGTGTGATGTAATACAATGTTGCAGTCTCTCTGCAGCACTGAATGGTCTGTGTGATGTAATACAGTGTTACACTATCCCTGCAGCACTGAATGCTCTGTGTGATGTATTACAGTGTTACACTCCCTGCAGCACTGAATGCTCGGTGTGATGTAATACAATGTTACAGTCTCCCTGCAGCACTGAATGTTCTGTGTGATGTAATACAATGTTACAGTCTCCTGCACTGAATGTTCTGTGTGATGTAATACAATGTTACAATCTCTCTGCAGCACTGAATGCTTTGTGTGATGTAATACAATGTTACAATCTCTTAGCAGCACTAAATGCTCTGTGTGATGTAATACAATGTTACAGTCTCCCTACAACACTGAATGCTCTGTGTGATGTAATACAATGTTACACTCTCCCTGCAGCACTGAATGATCTGTGTGATATAATACAATGTTACACACTCCCTGCAGTACTGAATGCTCTGTGTGATGTAATACAATGTTACACTCTTCCCGCAAAACTGAATGCTCTGTGTGGTGTAATACAATGTGACAGTCTCTTAGCAGCACTAAATGCTCTGTGTGATGTAATACAATATTACAGTCTCCCTGCAACACTGAATTCTCCATGTGATTTAATACAATGTTACACTCTCCCAACAGCACTGAATGTTCTGTGTGATGTAATACAATGTTACAGTCTCCCTGCAGCACTGAATGATCTATGTGATGTAATGAAATGTTACATTCTCCCCGCAGCACTGAATGTTCTGTGTGATGTAATACAATGTTACAGTCTCTCTGCAGCACTGAATGCTCTGTGTGATGTAATACAATGTTACAGTCTCTCTGCAATACTGAATGATCTGTGTGATGTAATACAATGTTACAGTCTCCCTGCAGCACTGAATGCTCTGTGTGATGTAATACAATGTTACAGTCTCTCTGCAGCACTGAATGCTCTGTATGATGTAGTACAGTGTTACACTCTCCCTGCAGCACTGAATGCTCTGTGTGATGTAGTACAGTGTTACACTCTCCCTGCAGCACTGAATGCTCTGTGTAATGTAATACAATGTTACACTCTCCCTGCAGCACTGAATGCTCTGTGTGATGTAATACAATGTTACAGTCTTCCTGCAGTACTGAATGCTCTGTGTAATGTAATACAGTGTTACACTCTTCCTCCAGCACTGAATGCTCTGTGTAATGTAATACAATGTTAAAGTCTCTTAGCAGCACTGAATGCTCTGTGTGATGTAATACAATGTTACACTATCCCTGCAGCACTGAATGATCTGTGTGATGTAATACAATGTTACAGTCTTCCTGCAGTACTGAATGCTCTGTGTGATGTAATACAATGTTACAGTCTTCCTGCAGTACTGAATGTTCTTTGTGATGTAATACAATGTTACAGTCTCTCTCCAGCACTGAATGTTCTGTGTGATGTAATACAATGTTACAATCTCTCTGCAGCACTGAATGCTCTGTGTGATGTAATACAATGTTACAGTCTTCCTGCAGTACTGAATGCTCTGTGTGATGTAATACAATGTTACAGTCTTCCTGCAGTACTGAATGATCTGTGTGATGTAATACAATGTTACAGTCTTCCTGCAGCACTGAATGTTCTTTGTGATGTAATACAATGTTACAGTCTCTCTCGAGCACTGAATGCTCTGTGTAATGGAATACAATGTTACAGTCTCTTAGCAGCACTAAATGCTCTGCGTTGGAGCCAACAATGCAAATTTCCATCCACCAATAGCCTGTAAAATCCAGGTGCTTGTCTCTGAGGTCTGTTCCAAAGTCTCAAAGACAAAACTCGATATCCTGTGATTCCCCCAGTACTCAAGCACAGATATCACACTGGGACACAAAAAGAAGAAGTGGTGAATCAATCATTAAAATGCATTAGGAGTATATAGGTAAGTAGATTAGGTGGTCACTATGGAACAGCCTTACTCATTTCACACCCAGAACTGGTACTTAACCCCTTAACATCCATTGACAGGCCGGGACCATCACAGATTTTGGTCCCTTAAAGACCAGTGATGGTCCTGTCATATCATGGGTTAAATGGTCACAGGCGCTCACTGATCATGCCAGGAGGCTGAAATTGACTGCTTCAAGACTGGAGAAGTCAATTTCAGCCTTTACCCCAGCAACCTGGTACATGTGACCATTTACATGTGCTGGTTTAGTGAATGAAATTGTTTTAGTCCTCTCATGTAAAAAAAGCCCTGGTCCTTAAAGGGGTTAATCAGGGACCCAAACAAACAACAACCCTGCGCTCCTCCATACTAATTGTGAAAAGTGTGCCCTGTATTGGGCATGTATAATAACACTGTTGATAAATATGAGGATTTGGTTCCTAAAATGTGGCCCCTTTTACTGATGTAACACTGCTCACCTCAGAGTAGCAAGACTGTCTGGATAGATCACAGAGGGACAATCTTCAGTGATCATAAGGAAAAACCTGAAAAACTTGTCAAGGGGGGCAGGGTTTCCTTATGATCACAGTAAGAAGATTGTCCATTGCTGTAACCTGTCTGGTCAGTGGACCAGATTCCACATCTGAGGGGAGGCGGCTTACACTAGGTAAAAGGGGCGGGAGGGGGATACTTTATCATTCAATTACTCTTGTACTACAACTCTGACAGTAGTGAAATAACATTCTCCATGGTCCAAATACTATGGAAATTAATTGGAGCTGCTTTTATTGAGAAACATTACTATTCCTATAAGCTTGCCAACCCCGTCAAGGTACCTCAAAATATGGTAAGTACCTACTCTAAGCGCCTGAAAAACCCTATCAAAATTAAAACCAATCCCTGATGAGATGTTATAATAAAAGCTTTGGGGGTGACCCTTTAATGTAGTATTTATGATGATTGGGGGTTCCAATGTATGCAATTACAAATAACAAACAATAATTTAAAAAAGTTGTAAAGACTGACTTGCCTTTGAATGCCTGCATTGGGTGGCTATGTATCTACGATGACTGTGGATCCACCTTCTCTTCTTAGAGGTACACTTTTCCCACCTCTGCAGGCCACATAAGGAATACTTAATTAAAGGGATAGTAATACTTCATTTTAACTTTATTTTATTTTGTAGGCATTAAAAAAACATGAAGAATGATATAAGTCTTATCTCTCAAACCTTTATGGTTTAAGAGATATTCACAAGCAAAGTGTCCCCCTCCCACCCCTTTTACTGATGTAACACTGCTCAGCCAGATCAGAAGGGAGCCGCCCAGGTAGACTGCAGAGAGGGACAATCTTCAATTAAGATAAGGGAAAAGCCTGAAAAGCTTGTCAAGGGGGGCAGGGCTTTCATTGTTCTCATAGGAAGAAGATTGTCCCCTTCTGTTATCTGTCCAGTCTATGGACTGCATTCCACATCTGAGAAGAGATTGTTTACAGTAGGTAAAAGGGGCAGGAGGGGGAAACTTTGCTTGTGAATATCTCATAAACCATAAAGGTTTGAGAGATAAGACGTATATCATTCTTCATGTTTTTTTAATGCCTACAAAATAAAATAAAGTTAAAACGAAATATTACTATCCCTTTAATTACCAACAGACAGCGTGTATGAAAGGCCTATAGATAAAGTAAAGAAAGAACATGGCACAATAAAACATTGATGTGTAATATTCCTGGACCCAGTCTTTGATTAACCCCTTAATGACACAGGACGTACATGTACGTCCTGTGTGGCTGTCACTTAGTGACAGAGGACGTACATGTACGTCCCGGAAATCCGGCTCCCCGCGCGGCTGCGCGCCGTTCGGGGACTCCGGATTATTTTAAAAAAATAAAAAAAAATGTTAGACGGACGTTAAGTGACGGCCGCGTCTGCACGCGGCCGTCACTAAGGGGTTAAAGGAGCCATAAACTTTTTTTATGAAAATTTATGTTATAAAGCTTTTCCTGCTGAGTAAAACAAGGTCACCCCCACTGCTGTCAGCTGTTTTATTCAAATGTTATAACAGTTCAAATAATCAGGAAGTGAATTTACTGTGTTTACTTCCTGATACTTCTGACTGACAGGAAGTGACTCAGCAGTTTCTATCACATTCTATGGAGAACTGTATGTCACTGACTTTCCTCTCCATTAGAATGTAACAGAATAACTAATTGGAATTTAACTACTAGAGGGCACTGCTTATGTAAGATGCCTTCCCTAAGATGTAGAATCTGGTCTCTTGACCGGACAGATCACAGCAAGGGACAATCTTCTTACTGTGAGCATAACGAAAACCCTGCCCCCCTTAACAGGTTTTTCAGGTTTTTCCTTATGTCCCTCTCTTTGATCCATCCGGACAGTCTTGCTGCTCTGAGGTGAGCAGTGTTACATCAGTAAAAGAACCGGGAGGGGGATACTTTATCATTCAAATACTCTTGAACTACAACTCTGACAGTAATGAAATAACACTCTCCATGGACCAAATACTATGAAGATTAATCGGAGCCGCTTTTATTGTGAAACATTACTATCCCTTTAAAGGGATGCACTGACAGCCATTTTTGCCTCTTCATTGAAAAAGAACTATGATTTCTTTGAGACCACATGTTTTCATTTAGAGTGGTTCTCAACATTTTTTGCCTAAGGCACCCCTAACATGCAATCTGGAATCTAGATCAACAGTCAAGAAGTAATGAAGGGTAAAAATACATAAATATATATTCATTTTTAGGTGTCACAATCATTGCTCGATCATCAATCACTCCTGTAAAAATTGCTGCAGCAATACCCACTGCTGTGGTTCACTATCAAAATGTCACACTGAAGTTGGCGACCAACCCAGGAGCACATTAAATATGTTGCCCGGTTGAAAATGGTGACATAATAAGGGCAACATGCATAAGAAATAAAATGGGCAAAAATGTACCAAGCTGAGGTAAATTATATTTACATGCAGCAGATACAGTCTAACCAACATGACTGTGATGCCCCATTGGCGTGATTGCAGGGGCTGTGATGCGGTACTCAGAGGGTTAACCCTTTGAGTGCCAGAGGAGTGCAGAACGCATTGCTTTGCAATGCGATCCATACCCCTCTGGCACTCAAAGGGTTAATGGACAGAATGGAATGAACTCATACAAACACACCTTCTATTAACCCTTTGATTGCCACATCACAGCCCCTGCAATCACGCCGACGGGGCATCACAATCAAACTTGCTACTCTGCATCTGCTGCATGTAAATCTCATTCGTTCATTTGCCTCATGTTGGTACACTTTATTTTGCCAGTTTTCTATCTTACGCATGTTGTCCTTGTTATACCTGCGAGATTATTGTTTTGCCATATTTAATGCGCTCCTGGGTTGGTCACCAACTTCAGGGCAACATTTTGATAGGATACCCACTGCCGCGGTGGTTCAGCGGGTCTTTGAAATGCAATTGCACGCCCAATCACTGGCAATAACGAAAGCAAACAAATTGTGCAACCAATTTCTGTACGTATACATTTTAACCCTTTGAGTGCCAGAGGGGTATGCAATGCGTTGCATACCCCTCTGGCATTCAAAGTGTTAAACTCGGAAAACATTTAAAGGTATGTAGCGATATGCTTAAGAATAGTAACACTAGCCAGCATAATTACAGCGTTAGTGAGAAATCTTTCTTCTGCTAAGACTCATGGCCATGAAGCAGCGCAGACATCTTTTCTTACAGAGATCTGTGCTCCTGCGCTGTCAGTCCTAGTCTCCTCTAGGGGGCGTTGCATGGCACCTTTAGGTACCAGAAGGGACTGACAGCGTAGGCACCCAGATTCCTCTAAAGCGCTGTTGCCTGGTTGTCAGTCTCAGCAGAAGTAGGATTTCTCACTAATGTGGTAATTATGCTGGCTAATATTACTATTGTTAAGCTTATAGCTAGATGCCTAAGTGGGGAGACTTTATTTGGGGTGAATTTGGTGTGATAGTTCCCCTTTAAAGTTTTGTCAAAGTCTTTATAGAAAAGAAGGGGAACGATAAGTGTATATCCACAACACCCTGGTTGAGAACCACTGATTTAGAGACTCAGGGCCGGATTTACATCTCAGGAGCCTGTAGGCACAGAAATCTGAAGTGCCCTCCCCCCCATAGGCCATCTCCACAATGCTCCAAATCTTCACATCACCCCCATCCCCATATTGCCCTCACATTGCCCCATCATCTCCACATTGCCCCCCCATCATCCCCATATTGCCCTCACATTTCCCACATCATCTCCACATTAAGCCTCACATTTCCTACCTCCCTGGTGGTCCAGCGGCAGGAGAGATCTTTGTTTCTGCAGAGACCTGTAGCTGCTGGAGCCCCCTCTTTGTCTTCTTTTTAGTAATGCAGAGCGCTGGGAGATGATGTCATCGCCAAGCGCTCTGTATTACTAAAGAGCCGGGGCAGCTCAGCAGCTACAGGTCTGTGCCAAAGAAGGCACAGACCTTACCATGCGGCGGGCGGTGCAGCATGGCACGCCACTTTAAAAAAAAAAAAAAAAAAAATATTGATTCAAATGGCAGGCACCCCTCTGTAGATGCCTACTCTGCCTTATGGGAAATCCGGCCCTGTAGAGACTACTAATAAAAATCAACATTCTTAAGAGCCAATTACATGTTTAAATTGTTTGCAAAAAATATTTGCTCAGTTTTTTTTTTCAGGGGTTAAACTCTAATCCTCCTTCCTACAGAATGGAGGATGCCCATTATTGACCCATCCTAATGTCAGTATTGAATTGCCTACTTTCTTGAAGAGAAGCCATGCACCACTAAAATTAGAGATGTATTTAGGGTCACAGAAGCCCATATGTTGAACAAGTCTGTAACAAATTAATCACCCTACCTGTCAGGGCTTGCGGTGGCCTTTCCTTGTTGAACTGGTGTCCACAGAACAGAAATGGTTTTGTTTGTTTGTTTGCAGATGGAGACAGTACTAGGATGGGGTTGGAACATGCTCTGCTTCTGCCTTCAGCCAACATGAATTCACATCTGTGTTCTGACGCTTTTATTTTTCATTGACACTGTTAAGTTAATATTTGTATTTACTTTATGACCACCGTGCGGTAGAGGAGACAGACACTTAACGCTTTCTATGCTAGCGATGTCTCCAGTGCATCGGAGGTGTCTCATGCATCCAAGGATTTAACCCCGTGAATGCCATTCAAAAGGTTGCAACTGACTATTGATGACCCATTTACTACTCTTCAAAGGAGAGGCACACGTTGAGTGACTTTCACATTTGTACATCTTTTTATTTGTATATCTTTTTATTGTGTCATTTTAATTTTAAAGGGATAGTAATGTAAAGCAGCTCTAATTAATCTTCATAGTATTTGGGCCATGGAGAGTGTTATTTCAGTACTGTCAGAGTTGTAGTCCAAGAGTAATTGAATGATAAAGTATCCCTCTCCCGCCCCTTTTACTGATGTAACACTACTCATCTCAGAGCATCAAGACCGTGTGGATGGATCGCAGAGAGGAACAATCTTCAGTGACCATAAGGAAAAACCTGTCAAGGGGGGCATGGTTTTCC
Organism: Rhinophrynus dorsalis; assembly: GCA_037306005.1. Classification (NCBI taxonomy): domain Eukaryota; kingdom Metazoa; phylum Chordata; class Amphibia; order Anura; family Rhinophrynidae; genus Rhinophrynus; species Rhinophrynus dorsalis. The sequence continues at coordinate 474,847,475 of CM074723.1, read as the reverse complement.
TTATGATCACAGTAAGAAGATTGTCCTTTGCTGCGACCTGTCCAGTCAAGAGACCAGATTCAACATCTGAGGGGAGGCAGCTTACACTAGGTAAAAGGGGCGGGATGGGAATACTTTATCATTCAATTACTCTTGTACTACAACTCTGACAGTATTGATATAACACTCTTCATGGCCCAAATACTATGGAGATTATTTGGAGCTGCTGTTTTTGTGAAACATTACTGTCCCTTGAAGATGATGTTATAATTCTTTTGTGCCAAATTTGGGTCCTGACGAAGAGGTCTTGGTGCCTTGAAACACGTTGTCCTCTGTGGGCATTCATTTAATTGTTACATATACATCCTTTTTATTAAAAATGTTTGAGTTGTACAACAGAGGATTTTTTACTGATTACTTGGAGGAGTGTTATACGAATTGGGGCAGATACAAATTCCTTGTTTGCTCTAACCGGTTGTGTCTTATAACCAATGTCAAATCCAAGGTGAGATTATTTCATTTAATATGCGTACAATACCTGTTATTGAATGTGGTTTGCGCCCCTTCTGGTTTCCTGTTTGTATCTTATTCAAGGGTCTTCTCTACGCCCTTTATGTGTTGATGTGGAGCTGCAGCCGTTCTTCATTGAAAGATTGTCAGAGTGGGGGCTGTCCTGAATCCCTCACAGGCTGAATTGTCCACTCACAGTGGAAATACAGATTGTGGGTACTGTGGTCAAGTGGTGGTGGTGGTTCAAGTGGATTACTGTTTTTCTCTAGGAGCGCCCTTTTTTTTCCTTTTGCAGCAGACTATTTGGTTATGATAAAATGTTAGAATTAAATAAAACACACACGCACACACACACACACACATATGCACACTCACGCACATGCACACACACACACACACACATATGCACACTCACGCACATGCACACACACACACAAACATATATATTTTATATATTAAAGTGATGGATATATAGATATCAACAAAGAATTAGAGGGTTTTCCAGTCCCCAAGTTCTAGGCCAAAACCCAGAGTGCAAATACAAAACAGAAAAGCCCCTCTAAACAAGGTGTAAATTCAGGGCCGGATTTACATTCCAGGCTCCCCTAGGCAAGGCACTCTGGGCACCCTTAGCTCCGCCCATGGCCACACCCCACTCCTCACATGACTACGCCACCAATCTCCTCCACTGTTTCCTGGCACAAAATATACCTTTGGCCTACAACAAGCAAGGACATAAAAGCTTTAACCCCATGGTTGCTAGAGAGATCTCCAATTCATTGCTCAGCAATGCGTTGGAGATCTCACTAGCATCCATGGGGTTAAATAATAGCTTATAAAGAGGTGTATAAGCTGCTGCATGGATACAGAGGTTGCTCTGGCCCCACCCTCAATTCAGAATGTGGGTGTGGCCAACAAAGCTGAGGCACCACTCCTCAAAATGCTCTAGGCAGGTGCCTAGTCTGCCTATTGGGAAATCCTGTGTAAATGTGTGCCCTGTATTGGGCATGTATAATATGAGCATTTTGTTTCATAATTTGGCCAAACAATGTATAAGCTTGCCAACCCCGTCAAGGTACCTCACTAAATTGGCAAGTCCTAATCTAATACACCTGTAAGGCCCTATCTAGATTAAACACTATCCCTGAGGAGATGTTGCAATAAGAGCGTAGGAGGGGGAACCTTTCAATATAGTGTCTTAATATTTGGGGGTCCCAATCAGTGGCGTAACTATAGGGGTCGCAGGGGTCGCAACTGCGACCGGGACCATCGCTCCAAGGGGGCCCGGCTGCGCCCTGCGACCTCTCTGCCTGGCGCCCGCAATCTCTGTCTGGCACTGTAGTAATGCAGAGCGCTGGGAGATGACATCATCTCCCAGCGCTCTGCATTACTGAAGAGGACCGCGCGGGAGATCAACACACCTCTCCAGGCTCCTGCCACTCCAGGGAGGTAGGAGATAAGGGCATTTTGGAGAGGGCAAATATAGTCGAGGGGGGCGAATGTGGTCCGGGGGGGCCCATGGCGCTTCGTGCACCAGGGCTCGGAGGCTTCTAGTTACGCCTCTGGTCCCAATGTTTGCAATTAAAAACCTTCGAGATACAACAGTGTAAAAAGGTGTAAAAGAAGGACTTACCTGTTATAAAGAAAACAGATGCCCACTTACTGCATGCCTACAAAATGCTCTTTATACCAAGTAAGTCCTTCTTTTACACCTTTTTAAACTGTTGGATGTATTTTGTTTTTAATTGCAAACATTGGGACCCCCAAGCATTAAAAACACTATAATGAAAGGGTTCTACCCGTTCATTACAACATATCTCCAGGGATCGTTTGTAATCTAGATAGGGATTTACAGGGATTGTATTAGATTAGGACTTGCCATATATTGAGGTACATTGACGGGGTTTGGAAGCTTATATATTGTTTGGCCAAATTATGGAACAAAATCCTCATATTTATTAGCACAGTAGTATCATATATGCTCAATACAGGGCACACATTTGCACCTTGTATAGAGGAGGGCAGGTCTGTTTTTCTGTTATGTATATATATATATGTTATTGATCCTTTGACTGTTGCTCACGTCTAGTCCTTGCTGTTAAACTGCATAGAATTCTTTGCTCCAATCGCTGTGATATGACATAATCTAGTCTGACTTCATGCTATAAACCGTATCTGATAAAATGAGTACATATATGAGACCACATGGTCTTCATTCAATCATCAGTGAGTGTTCTTAAAGGAGTAGTACTCTTTTTTAATTAAAATGTATATTAAAGTGCTGTTCCTGCTGACAGGGCCACCTTGCCAATTAGGCAGAGTAGGCAACTGATTAGAGTTACAGATATTAAGGGGTGCCTCTGTTGTGCTGACCACTCCCACATTCTGAATTGTGGGCGTGGCCAGAACAGTCTCAACATCCCTACAGGCTAATGTCTTAACCCCTAGGATGCTTGAGAGATCTCTAACACAATGCTCTCTCTCTCTCTCTCTAGCAACCAAAGGGTTAAAGCTATTTTCATTCTTGCTTCCTATAGGTCAGGGGTATTTTCTGTGCCAAGAAAGGATGGAAGGGTTAGGGGCGGGGTCATGTGAGGAATGGGATGTGGCCATGGGTGGAGCTAAGGGCACCTTGAGTGCCATGCCTGGGAGTATCTGGGATGTAAATCGTGCCCTGCCTGCTGAGTAACACAAGGGCACGTCTGCTGTTTAACCCTTTGAGTGCCATGGAGGTAAACAACGCATTGCAAAACAACGCGTTGTGTACCTCCCTGGCACTTAAAGGGTTGAAAGACAGGAGCCCAGTGATTTTTCATAGGAGAACATTCCTTATAGTGCCCTATTGTTCATTTCTCTTAACCCCTTAAAGACCAAGGATGTACATGCGCGTCATGGGGTAGAACGTGCCTAAAGGACCCATGACATACATGTACATCATGGAGTTCAGGGCTCCCCGCTAGGCTGCACGCTGGTCAGGGAGCCCTGAATACGATGGCATTAAAAAAAAATGCTCCGTGGTCCTTAAGCGCCGGCCGCTCGCCCACGCGGCTGGTCTTTAAAGGGGATCTATCACCCCTGTAAAACTTTGCCTAAATCGTTTTGTTACATATCATATATAATGAAAAGCGTATACATATTTTTTTTTTAAATAAAAAAAAGCTTGTTTGGCAAAATCAAAAGAATAAATACAGTCCTGTACCTATATCCGGGCAGACTGCGGTTACCTGATCTGTGCCGTAGTCCGCTGCTCTGCCTCTCTCTATCCAGCCTCCTGCAATGACAGAGGATTTCTTTCTGGCCAGAATTTGATGTCTGCCAATGAGATCACTCCAGCTCACAGACAGAAATCCTCTGTGATTGGAGGAGGCTGGATAGAGGGAGGGGAGCGGAGGCAGACTGACAGACTGTGGTTACAGATCAGATAACCGCAGTCTGCCTGGAAGTAGGCACAGAGCTGTAATTATTCTTTTAATTTCGCCAAACAAGCGTTTTGTTTTGTTTTTTAATTTACACACTTTTCATTATATACAAAATATAACAAAACGATTTAGGCAAAGTTGTAAAGGGGTGATAAATTCACTTTAAGGGGTTAATGGACCTCTGTGGGAAAGACCTCTGCATGATTTTTATTTTGGACACGGTTGGCTGGCACCCTTGCTAACAGTTTGATTAACCCCTTAGTGACCGGCCGCACGCGCACGAGGCCGGCACTTAACGCCCTCCGAACATTTTTTTTTTTCATTTCTTAAAACGATTTCCGGGACATTCATTTACATCCTCTGTCCACCTGGGGCACGGACATTCATGTACGTCCCGATCGTATGTCCCAGGTGGACAGAGGACGTACACGAACGTCCCGGAAATCGTTTTAAGAAATGAAAAAAAAAATGTTCGGCGGGAGTTAAGTGCTGGCCAAGTGCGCTCGCAGCAGGTCACTAAGGGGTTAAAGGGTTAGTAATGTCTAACATTAACTAACCCTATTATTGAAGGTATTCAGAAGATAATCTTACTGTGTCAAGTTGGATCTCTCAAACCTTTACGGTTTGAGAGATATAAGCGCTTAAAGTTCCCCCTCCCTCCCCTTTTCCAGACATCAGCATGTAGCATGTAGCTGATGTCAGGAGATCCCGGTCCCACACCAGCCGGCGGCTCTTCAGCGGAGCTGAATGAGCGCTATCGAAGAACAAATACTTCAGTTGAATGGTCTGCAATGTGTTCTTGCTAACCAAGCACACTTTATAGACCGTTCCAGTGAAGTATCTGTTTTTTCGATAGCGCTCATTCAGCTCTGCTGAAGAGCCGCCGAGTCCGCCGACACAGATCCACTGCTGACAGCTTTACAGTTCATCAGCAGGAGGGGGAGCTTTCAGCACTTATATCTCTCAAACCGTAATGGTTTGAGAGATACAACTTGGCACAGTAAGATTTATCTTTTGAATACCTTCAATATTAGGGTTAGTTAATGTTAGACATTACTAACCCTTTACAGGAGCAGTAAACTTTTTTTTTATGAAAACACATATTTTTTAGATCTTTTCCTGCTGAATAAAACAAGGTCACTCCCACTGCTGTCAGATTTTTTATTCAAAATGTATAACAGTTCAAATAAACAGGAAGTGAATTTACTGTGTTGACTTCTAGTGATGAGCGAGCACCCCAATGCTCGGGTGTTCGGGTGCTCTGACCGAGCACCCCCGGAGGCTCGAGTGCTCGGCCGAGCACCCGAGCCCCATTGAAGTCAATGGGAGGACTCGAGCATTACACCAGGCACCCCCTGCTCTGATGAGGGGAGGGTGCCTGGTCCATAGGAAAAGGGCAGAAAATGATGGAAACACCACAGAAATGGTTCAGGGACAGCATAGGGAGGATGTCTGGATGCATCTTGGACTCCAACATTGCTGCTGGGAACGATCTTTCGCCTGTAGTACACCATTTTTACAGACGGACCGTAAAACACACAAAAAGGAAGATAAAAACGACTTTAGGCGAAAAATTGTTACCAAACAGTATTTGCTGTATATTTACTTGTATATCATCTGCAAATTCTCCCAAAAATGTCCTCGATTTTTCTGAACTGAGGCCATGATTAAGAGGGAAACGTGCGCAGAGACAAATTCTCCAAAAAATTTCCTTGATTTTTCTGAACTGAGGCCATGATTAAGAGGGAAACGTGCGCTGAGCCGACCATCTAAAACATTATGGGTGAGGGTCTGCTGCGGAGCTGACCATCCTAAACATTATATGCGAAGGCCCGCTAGTGAGCTGACGCTATAAAACATTATATGAGAGGGCCCGCTAGAGAGCTGACCCAATAAAACATTATATGAGAAGGCCCGCTGGTGAGCTGACCTATACAAAAATTGTCAAACAGCGCCCGCTGGTGAGCTGGCCCTATATAAATATTATATCACAGGGCCCGCTGGTGAGCTGGCCCTATATAAAAATTATATCACAGGGTATATGGAAGAGGAGGAGGAGGATGAGAAGATTAAGAGTCAACCATATACCCGTTTTTTGGGTGGAAGGGGTGAATGGGAATACAGAGTATTCCCATCATTGTAAATAACATATCTAAAGTGACTTTATGTTCACCCGGGGCTTTCCTCCAGTGGAGTGGAGAAGTCAGGGGAAATCCAGGCCTTGTTCATTTTTATAAGTGTCAACCTATCAGCATTGTCGGTGGAAAGGCGGATACGCTTATCTGTTATGATGCCACCAGCAGCACTAAATACCCGCTCAGACAGAACGCTGGCGGCAGGGCAGGCCAGCACCTCCAAGGCGTAGAGTGCCAGTTCATACCACGTGTCCAGCTTGGACACCCAGTAGTTGTAAGGCACAGAGGGATCATTGAGGACGCTGACACGGTCTGCTACGTACTCCTTCACCATCTTCCAAAACTTTTCCCTCCTTGTGACACTAGGCTGCGCATCACGGTGAGGGTGCTGGCGGGGTGTCATGAAGGTGTCCCACGCCTTGGAGAGTGTTGCCCTGCCTTTGTCGGAACTGCTGTGTGCTCCCGTTTTCTCCCCTTCTCGGTTGGCCAAGGTAGCACGTACTCTGCCGCCAGCGTTGTCAGATGGAAAATTTTGGAGCAATTTTTCGACAAGAACCTTCTGGTATTGCACCATTTTGCTTGTCCTCTCCACCGGAGGAATGAGAGATGAGAAATTCTCTTTGTAGCAGGGGTCCAGAAGGGTGAACACCCAGTAATCCGTGTTGTCTAAAATGCGTATAACGCGTGGGTCACGGGAAAGGCAGCCTAACATAAAGTCAGCCATGTGTGCCAGAGTACCAACAGGCAAGATTTCGCTGTCCTCACCAGGAGGATGACTCTCAATCTCCTCATCCTCTTCCTCCTCTTCTGCCCACCCACGCTGAAGAGATGGAACTAAAGTTCCATGGCTACCCTCTGTAGCGGAGGCAACCGTGTCTTTCTCCTCCTCCTCCTCCTCCAATTGTCGCTGAGAAGACGAAGTGAGGGTGCTCTGGCTATCACCTTGTGTAAGCTCTTCCTCCCGCATTTCCATCTCTTCCACATGCAAAGCGTCGGTTTTAATTGTGAGCAGCGAGCGTTTCAGTAGACACAGAAGTGGGATGGTTACACTGATAATAGCGTTATCGCCGCTCACCATCTGTGTCGATTCCTCAAAATTGCGTAAAACCTCACAGAGGTCTGACATCCATTCCCACTCCTCACTTCTGATTACAGGAAGTTGAACGGAGAGGCGACGACCGTGTAACAGCTGGTACTCCACTACTGCCCTCTGCTGCTCACAAAGCCGGGCCAACATGTGGAAGGTGGAGTTCCAGCGCGTGCTCACGTCACACAGCAGCCAGTGAGCTGGCAATTGTAAGCGCTGCTGCAGCTTCAACAGGCCGGCTGAAGCTGTAGATGACTTACGGAAATGTGCACACACGCGGCGCACCTTGGTCAAGAGATCATGCAAATTGGGGTAGGTTTTTAGAAATCGCTGAACCACTAAATTAAATACATGCGCTAGGCATGGTACGTGTGTGAGCTTGCCGAGATCCAAAGCCGCCACCAAGTTACGCCCATTATCACACACAACCATGCCTGGTTGCAGGTTGAGTGGCGAGAGCCACTGCTCGGTCTGGTGACTAATCCCCTGCAACAGCTCTGAGGCCGTGTGCTGTTTGTCCCCAAGGCAGATCAGCTTCAGCACGGCCTGTTGACGCTTCCCCACTGCAGTGCTACACTGCTTCCAGCTACCGGCTGATGGGGGAGTGGCGCTGCGTGCAGAGAATTCGGAGGTGGAAACGGAGGAGGAGGAGCCAATAACGTAGGTGCTGGCGGAAACCCTGATGGAGGTAGGGCCCGCAATCCTCGGCGTGGGTAGCACCCGTGCCATCCCAGGGTCCGAGTCGCTCCCAGCCTCCACGACATTCACCCAGTGTGCCGTCAGGGAAATGTAGCGTCCCTGGCCACAAGCACTTGTCCATGTGTCAGTCGTTAAGTGGACCTTCCCAGTAACTGCGTTGGTCAGGGCACGGGTGATGTTACGGGACACATGGTGGTGTAATGCGGGGATGGCACACCGGGAAAAGTAGTGGCGGCTGGGGACCGCGTACCGAGGGACAGCTGCTGCCATCAGGCTGCGGAAGGACTCAGTCTCCACAAGCCTAAATGGCAGCATTTCGATGGCCAGTAATTTGGAAAGGTGTGAGGTTAGTGCTATGGCCTGTGGGTGGGTGGCTGGGTATTTTCGCTTGCGCTCAAATGCCTGGGGTAACGACATTTGGACGCTGCGCTGGGACAGGGAAGTGGATGTGGTCGCTGATGGTGCTTCAGATGGTACAGGTGCAGGGCGGGAGGTATGCGGGCCTGCGCCTTCGACAGGCGATTGGCCGGCACCGAAAACAGGGGAAGAGGAGGCAGTGGTGTGGCCTGCAGACACAGATGGGCGATCCAGGCGTTCCTCCCACTTATTACGGTGCTTGGATGCCATGTGTCGGATCATGCTGGTGGTGGTGAGGTTTCTAGTGTTCATGCCTCGGCTCATTCTGGTGTGGCACAGGTTGCAAACTACAATTCTTTTGTCGTCCGCACTTTCCTTAAAAAAACGCCATACCGCGGAACACCTAGCCCTTGGCAAGGGAGATTTACGCAAGGGGGTGCTCCGTGGAACATTTGCGGGCCGGTTTGGTGCGGTCCGCCTTCTTTCTGTAACCACACCACTGCCTCTTCCAGCCTGTTGCGGTGCTGCAGATGGCTCACCCTCAGGACTGCTGTCATCGCTCGGCTCTACACCTTCACAGGTGGGGTCAGTCACCTCATCGTCCACCAAGTCCTCCTCCACTTCCTCACTCTGATCATCCTCCTCATGTCTTGATCCCACCACATACTGTATATCATCCTCCTCATCAAGGTCTTGAGGCAGTAATAGTGGTTGATTTAATGGCAACTGTGTCTCATCATAATCATCATCCACTACTTCCTTTGACCTTAAAGGGATAGTAATACTTGTTTTAACTTAATTTTATTTTGTAGGCATTAAAAAAAACATGAATAATGATATAAGTCTTATCTCCCAAACCTTTATGGTTTAAGAGATATTCACAAGCAAAGTGTCCCCCTCCCGCCCCTTTTACTGATGTAACACTTTTCAGCCAAGGCAGAAGGGAGCTGCCCAGGGTAGACTGCAGAGAGGGACAATCTTAAATTAAGATAATGGAAAAAGCTGAAAAACTTGTCAAGGGGGGAAGGGATTTCATTGTTTTCAAAGGAATAAGAGTGTCCCCTTCTGTTATCTGTCCAGTCTATGGACTGCATTCCACATCTGAGAAGAGATTGTTTACAGTAGGTAAAAGGGGCGGGAGGGGGAAACTTTGCTTGTGAATATCTCAGAAACCATAAAGGTTTGAGAGATAAGACTTATATCATTCTTCATGTTTTTTTAATGCCTACAAAATAAAATAAAGTTAAAATGAAGTATTACTATCCCTTTAAATGCCGTTCACATCTGTCATCTTCTTGTGATTGGGTACCCTCTAGAGGTTGTGAATCAGGGCACAAGATGTCATGTTCCTCTGCAAGCGTGCTTGGAGAGAGGGTCAAATGAAGGATTGGTGATGAGACGAGCTCCTCACTATATCCCAGTGTGGGATCACTTTTTTGACCAGACCCTCTATGGTGGGAGGAAGGATGATCAGAGTGAGGATTATGTTGACCAGACTCTTGGCTACTGAGAGTGGACTTGGTGGAAGACAGGGTGGTGCTTAACCGACTGGAAGCAGTATCAGCTGACATCCAACCGACCACCTGTTCGCAGTGGTCGGACCTCGAGAGTGATGTCCTGCGACGCCCTGTAAAATGAGACATGAAGCTAGGTATGGTGGATGTCTTTCTTTCTTGTGCTCTGGCACCAGGCACAGTTTCTACGCGTCCTGACCCGCGCCCTGTACTATCAGGATCACGTCCACTTCCCCGTCCCTTTTTACCCGCCTTCTTCATATTACACGGTATATGTGCTGCAAATCTGCAACTTTGCACAGTACACAGAATGTGCAGCTAAACTGCGGCGACGCACACTGAATGGAATATGTGACTTTGATATTTTACAGTTTGAAGACTTAACAGTATTTCTTCCTATTCTGCAACTGTGCACAGTACACAGAATGTGCTGCTAAACTGCGGCGACGCACACTGAATGGGATATATGACTTTGATATTTTACAGTTTGAAGACTTAACAGTATTTTTTCCTATTCTGCAACTGTGCACAGTACACAGAATGTGCTGCTAAACTGCGGCGACGCACACTGAATGGAATATGTGACTTTGATATTTTACAGTTTGAAGACTTAACAGTATTTTTTCCTATTCTGCAACTGTGCACAGTACACAGAATGTGCTGCTAAACTGCGGCGACGCACACTGAATGGAATATGTGACTTTGATATTTTACAGTTTGAAGACTTAACAGTATTTTTTCCTATTCTGCAACTGTGCACAGTACACAGAATGTGCTGCTAAACTGCGGCGACGCACACTGAATGGAATATGTGACTTTGATATTTTACAGTTTGAAGACTTAACAGTATTTCTTCCTATTCTGCAACTTTGCACAGTAAACAGAATTTGCTGCTTATCTGCGGCTACGCACACTGAATGGAATATGTGACTTTGATATTTTACAGTTTGAAGACTTAACAGTATTTCTTCCTATTCTGCAACTGTGCACAGTACACAGAATGTGCTGCTAAACTGCGGCGACGCACACTGAATGGAATATGTGACTTTGATATTTTACAGTTTGAAGACTTAACAGTATTTTTTCCTATTCTGCAACTGTGCACAGTACACAGAATGTGCTGCTAAACTGCGGCGACGCACACTGAATGGAATATGTGACTTTGATATTTTACAGTTTGAAGACTTAACAGTATTTTTTCCCATTCTGCAACTGTGCACAGTACACAGAATGTGCTGCTAAACTGCGGCGACGCACACTGAATGGAATATGTGACTTTGATATTTTACAGTTTGAAGACTTAACAGTATTTTTTCCTATTCTGCAACTGTGCACAGTACACAGAATGTGCTGCTAAACTGCGGCGACGCACACTGAATGGAATATGTGACTTTGATATTTTACAGTTTGAAGACTTAACAGAATGTGCTCTAATCTGCAACTTTGCACACTAAACAGAATGTGCTCTAATCTGCAACTTTGCACACTAAACAGAATGTGCTCTAATCTGCAACTTTGCACACTAAAAAGAATGTGCTGCTAATCTGCAACTTTGCACACTGAACAGAATGTGCTCTAATCTGCAACTTTGCACACTAAACAGAATGTCCTCTAATCTGCAACTTTGCACACTAAACAGAATATATGAAGTTTTTTTTTTTTTTGTTTTTTTTCCCCACACACAAAATAAACTGCTGCCCCCACACACAGTAGTCCTAAAAAGGACTTTTGGGTCTTTTTTTTTACAAATTTGCTTTTTTTCTCCCTACACTGACTTTCCCTTCCTATCCTCATCTCTCCCTGGCTAAGACTGAGCCGAACTCGCTGGTCAGGTGCTATACAGCACCCGACCACGGGTTCTGGCCAGCCAATCAGTGTAATGCCAGCAGCCAACATGGCTGCTGGCATTACACTGATGTCAGAGCCTCCCTGCACGTTTATTGGCTGCGCAGCAGCCGCGAAACGTGCGGGGAGGAGACCCGAACATGGCGGGCGAGCACATGCGGTACTCGTACGAGTACCGCCATGTGCCGAGCAGAGCGATGCTCGAGCCGATCCGAGCATCGGCCGAGCATGCTCGCTCAACACTATTGACTTCCTGATAGTTCTGACAGGAAGTGAATTTACTGTGTTTACTTCCTGGTAGTTCTAACTGACAGGAAGTGAATTTGCTGTGTTTACTTCCTGATAGTTCTAACTGACAGGAAGTGACTCAGCAGTTTCTATCACATTCTATGGAGAACTGTATGTCACTGACTTTTCTGACTTTCCTCTCCATTAGAATGTAACAGGAAAACTAATTAGAATTTGACCACTAGAGGGCACTGCTAATGTAAAAAAAAACATGGGTTTAAACTGTAATAACTGTGAAAATATAAATCTCTCAGCAGTGGAAGTGCCCTAATTTTACTCAGTAGGAAAATCCCTACAATATATATTTTTTCATAAAAAAGTTTACTGCTCCTTTAAGGAAAAAAAGTTTTAGCTGTAATACATTTTTGAATAAAAAATATATATAGTTTATTTTCAGTAAAAAGGTTTACTGCTCTTATAAAGATTGATTTTACCATTGAAGGACCAGAGCGGCGGGTAACTTCCTGCTCTGGAAGGCGTTGTTTTCTTCTCCGGTAGTCAAAGGGTCAAAAGTAAAAATGTTGAAAAGAATATAAAAAAAAAAAGTTGAAATAAAATGATGGATTTTCTTTAAAGCTTTGGACGCTAGAGAGCTCTCCAGTGCATTGCAAAGCAATGAGTTGGAGATCTGTCATGCATTTAAGGGGTTAAATAAAATCTGCCAAGAATGGTTCAGATAATTTGTGTTTTATAGGTCACACGTTTGGCAATGAGGATAACAATGCACAGGGCTGCCGTGCTCAGCCACGTAACAGTTTCACTTCTTGACGTGAAAAACATGGATCCTTTCACACTCTGACAGTTCCTGTTTTTTTTCAGTCTTTTAACACTTGAGTTTGGGGGATTTTTTTTTTTTTTTCTGTTCACCACCGAACATCAATTCTAAAAGAAGTCAGGACGGATAAGACAAATGTACAGTGTGAAATTGAAGATAAAATATAAATATTTTATTATAGTAACCTTTTTTGCTAACACAATATCTTCAGTGAGTTCCAGAAATGTTCCAGCTCTTGCAATGTGTCACTGCTGGTTACAGGATCACGTGAATGACCCCTCGGACGTGAGGAAAAATAGAAATTATTTGCTTTTCCTGTATTCCAATAATGGATACAAATATGTTACAATCGAAAGAGCAATAAACATATTTTTATGATAAAATCTATGGCATAACAGTAGGGGCGACTGGGCCGTCTCTTCAGAGGCCCGGCCGCCCACTGCGACCCCCCCCTCCCAACCTGGCGCATGCAACTAGCTGAGGTCTGTGCCTTGTTTGTCATTGACCTCTATTAGCAGCTGAGCACCCTATCTGTCTTCGTCACTCGAGTCATGCAGGGTGCTGGGAGATGACATCATCAGAGCACCGCGTGGGAGCTCCATA
>CM074723.1:474825169-474834064 GCA_037306005.1 Rhinophrynus dorsalis | reverse complement strand
TCCAGCACTCTGCATTACTCGAGTGACGAAGACAGAGAGGGTGTGTAGAAAGAGTCTGTGCAGAAAGAGGCACAGACCTCTCCCGCCACACCGCTGGACCACCAGGGAGGTAGGAGATGGACATTGGGGGAAATGTGTGGAGAGGTGGTCATTGGGGCAATGTGGTCTGGGGGGCCCATAGCCTGTTGTTCTACACTGGTCCTGGATACTGCTAGTCAATAGCATCCTCAAAGATATTAGCAAAAGACCAAAAAAATATATATATTTATTGCGCTTAACTAGCTTTCTTATTACATATGTTCCCAAAAAGAATAAGCCCAGGGACCATCACCACGTTTTTTTTTTGTTTTGTTTTTTTAGTTTTACAAGGAACTTTATTGAGATAAGATAAATGTTACAACATAGTCACTGAACTCAGGTAAAAAAACAATAGATTTGTAACGCACATGTCTACATCAATATCCAAAGTTAGATGGTAGCCAGAGTAAAAACCTTTCAGCAAAGAAAGCCCAACAGGATAATTTGTTGATGAACTTATACAGAGCGAACTAATGAAAGATATTTTGAGAGTTGAACATGTGTCAATTTAACAGAATAAAAAAAAAAAAACTAGGAGAGAACATATACTGTGTATAGAATGAGATCTGGATAATATGACCCAGTTTAAGAGGAAGTTAAAGAAACAAAAAGAAAAAAAAGGAGGGGATATGTCCTGATTAATAAATAGACATAGTTGTAGCTGCAAGCAAGTATCGAGAACATGTATATAGGAAGTATGAGATAGATGTAATAAATCTCTCAAAGGGATAGTAATACTTTGTTTTATCTTTATTTTATTTTGTAGGCATTAAAAAAACATGAAGAATGATACAAGTCTTATCTCTCAAACCTTTATGGTTTGAGAGATATTCACAAGCAAAGTTCCCCCTCCCCGCCCCTTTTACCTAGTGTAAGCCATCTCTTCTCAGATGTAGAATCCAGTACATAGACCAGACAGATAACAGCAGTGGACAATCTTCTTCCTGTGAGAACAATGAAAGCCCTGCCCCCCTTGACAAGTTTTTCAGGTTTTTCCCTTATCTTAATTGAAGATTGTCTCTCTCTGCAGTCTACCTGGGCAGCTCCCTTCTGATCTGGCTGAGAAGTGTTACATCAGTAAAAGGGACGGGAGGGGGACACTTTATCATTGAATTACTCTTGAACTACAACTCTGACAGAATTGAAATAACACTGTCCAAAGTCCAAATACTATGATGATTAACTAGAGCTGTTTTTATTATGAAACATTACTATCCCTTTAAAAAACTGCGCCTCTTCTCTCACTGGAATTATCGAGAACAACCCAGCGAGGGATCAAAAACAGAAAATAAAGGCATCCCTACCTGGCCTGATCCCGAGCACAGTAGAGGACATCGAAGATCAATAGCTTCATTGCCCAACGGAGTGTCCCAAGTCTGGTACCAAAGGAGTGTGAATTAATCACAGAATAAGTCACAGCGTTTCTAATGGGTTCACTGTAGATAACCCTCATCGCAGTCAGTTGAAAAAGTATGAAAAGAAGCAAGACAGGGCGGGTAGACTCTAAACATAGTAGGATAGGACTTAGACTTGGGTTTAGCCCTTTTGAGTTCCAGAGGTGTGCGCAACGCATTCAACTGGTTAAAATTCTGTCTAATGTATGTAGCACTATTTTTGGCTCTTTCATAAAACTCAGGGTCTTGACCTGATTCTCTGCTTAATTCTTCCAAAAGTTCCGTATCGATGTCATCAAAGATGTATTCTGACTTATGTTTCTCATTAAAAACCTTAAGGTGAGTTTCCTAATAAATGTATTAAGTTATACGGAAAATGTGAAATCATCAGAAGTAAACTTTAGTCTTTACTTACAAGCGACACTTGAGATTTTGTGAGATCTCTATATCTCTAGATTATAGGGAGGAGTGGTGGCCCCCCAAAGGAGCAGTGGCCCCACTGAAGAAGCAGAGGACCCCCTGAAAGAGCAGTGGCCTCCTGGAGGAGCCGTATCTCCCAGGAGGAACGATTTTCCCCCTGGAGAAGCAGTGCCCACTGTGGAGAGGCAGTGGCCCCAATGGAGAAACAGTGGCCCCAGTGGAGAAACAGTGCCCCTCGGAGGAACAGTGACCCCCAGGAGGAGCGGTGGTCCCCAGAAGGAGCAGTGGCCCTCCTTGGAGAAGCAGTGGCCCCTCTGGATGAGTGGTGCCCCCCCCGGAGGAGAGGAAGCCCCCTGGAAGACCAGTGTCCCCCCTAGAGAAGTAGTGGCCCCCAGGAGGAGTGATGGTCCCCCTGAAGAAGCAGTGCCCCAATGGAGGAGAAGTGCCCCCCAGGAGGAGTGGGGTCCCTATGGAGGAGCAGTGGCACCCCTGGAGAAGCAGTGGCCCAGCTGGAGGAGCAGTGGACTCCGTGGAGGAGCCATATCTCCCAGGAGGAACGATTTTCCCCCTGGAGAAGCAGTGCCCACCGTGTAGAGGCAATGGCTCCAGTGGAGAAACAGTGCCCCTCGGAGGAACAGTGACCCCCAGGAGGAGCGGTGGTCCCCAGAAGGAGCAGTGGCCCTCCTTGGAGAAGCAGTGGCCCCTCTGGATGAGTGGTCCCCCCCCCCGGAGGAGAGGAAGCCCCCTGGAAGACCAGTGTCCCCCCTGGAGAAGTAGTGGCCCCCAGGAGGAGTGGTGGACCCCTGAAGAAGCAGTGCCCCAATGGAGGAGAAGTGCCCCCCAGGAGGAGTGGGGGTCCCTATGGAGGAGCAGTGGCACCCCTGGAGAAGCAGAGCCCCACCCTGGAGGAAAAGTTCCACCCATGAGGAGTGACGGCCCCCATGGAGAAGCAGTTTCTGTTGCCCCCTGACCACTCCTGTCAAACTTACTACAGAGAATTGGCTGAGAGAGATGATTTAGACAGGAATAAGCATTTCTATCAATATCAACATGCAGAGTTTCACCATTTCCCCTTCACCACTTCATATCAGCACTTACCTGTAACGGTTTGTTTTACACTCAGACACAGTAAGTTAGGTAAAACACAGTTCTATTAAACAGATGTAAAATGACAATAACCCTCACGGGTCCAGTAATATATATATACACAATATAGTACTGACACAGGACAGGTTACAGAAGTACATACCCACACGGGTCCAGTAATATATACACACAATATAGTACTGACACAGGACAGGTTATAGAAGTACATACCCACACGGGTCCAGTAATTGCACAATACAGTAATAACAATATACTGACAGGGCCGGCGCAAGGATTTTTGCCACCCTAGGCAAAACCTAATTTTGCCGCCCATTTGGCTCTGCCCCTTGTGCCCCACCCCTTTATACCCTGCCTACTTATACCCAACCTCATTTCATGATTGTCCTCTCTGCCCCTGGTCTGGAGATGCCTGTAAGAGATGCCCCCCACCAGCTCCAACTTGCCTCCATCAGCTCCAACTTGCCCACACCAGCTCCATGTTGCCCCCACCAGCTCCACTATGCCCCTATCAGCTCCAACTTGCCCCCTATCAGTTCCACTTTGCCCCCACCAGCTCCACTATGCCCATATCAGCTCCAACTTGCCCCCACCAGTTCCACTTTGCCCCCCATCAGCTCTAACTTACCCCCACCAGCTCCACTTTGCCCCCTCAGCTCCACTTTGCCTGCATCAGCTCTAACTTGCCCCCTCAGCTCCACTTTGCCCCCCATCAGCTCCTCTTTGCCCCCACCAGCTCCTCTTTGCCCAACATCAGTCCCAACTTTGCCCCCCATCAGCTCCACTTTGCCACCCATAAGCTCCAACTTGCCCCCCATCACATACCTGGAGCTCCGCGTAGTCTTCTTTTCAGTAATGCAGAGCGCGCCGGGAGATCATGACTCCCAGAGCTCTGCATTACTAAAGAGTTGAGGATGATGAGGGAGCGCAGTAGAGACACAGGTCTCACTGTGTTGCGTTCCCGGTGCGGTGCGGGCAGGCAGCGGGCGCAGCTCTTCTACGCTGCATGCCCGCGCCCCGAGTACATGTGCGTCCTAGGCCGGCACCTACCTCGCCTATAGGTGGCACCGGCCCTGTATACTGACACAGGTCAGGTAGTTCTTGTGATACTCAAACGAGGCAGCAGTGAACGGGTTACTATTAGCCCAGGAAGACTGACAGGCCCTAATAGCGCGAGGCCTTTAAGACTCTCAGGGAGAGTATAAATAGCGAGTAATGCCACAGGAGTAAGCGGAGGCCGTTAATAAGCTTATAGACTGCCATAGCAGTAACGGGAGACAGACTGTATGCCCAGCGGATGCCCAATGGAGACTGCAATGCAAACAACCGGTGGAGAATGGCCCTTCCCCGACGGGTTAACGAACGCTCAGACCAATGTCGACTGCCCAAGGTGGATAGTAGCCTGAGGAGCCCAAGGAAGACCAACCTCAGCTGATGGCAGGAAATAGGGTCTAGCGTACCGTGGGCTCAGAATGGAAGGCTCACACCGGAGTGTCGCCCGCACGACACAGACCGTAACCGAGACCAGGCTGCAGAAATGATCATGCAGTAATAGCAACAATGCCCGGATGCCAAGCCCAACGAGAGCAACGGAGAGAGCCGTAGGCAATCCTGGACAAATAGGGAATGGGGACCCAACGGGTCAGTATACTGAGCAGGAACAACAGCCAATCCGAATCGATACACAGAGCAGGAACGTCAGCCAGTCCGGGTCGGTACACAGAGCAGGAACATCAGCCAGTCTTGGTCGGTACACAGAGCAGGAATGTCAGCCAATCTGAGTCGGTACACAGAGCAGGAACGTCAGCCAGTCCGGGTCAGTACACAGGGCAGGAACGTCAGCCAATCCGAGTCGGTACACAGAGCAGGAACGTCAGCCACTCCGGGTCAGTACACAGGGCAGGAACGTCAGCCAATCTGAGTCGGTACACAGAGCAGGAACGTCAGCCAGTCCGGGTCAGTACACAGGGCAGGAACGTCAGCCAATCTGAGTCAGTACACAGAGCAGGAACGTCAGCCGGGCCGGGTCTGTAGATGGAGCAGGAACATCAACCAATCCGAGTCGATACACAGAGCAGGAACAGAAGCAGCAGAGTAGTCAGGCAGTCCGGGTCATACAATGAGATAACATGAGAAACTGGAACAAGCGCTGGTACAGAAACACCACGAAAGGGCAACAGCGAAGTGACAGTACCCAGTATTTAACTACAAATACTGGGCAGGCCAAGGCCATTGCAACCAATAGGAGGTAGCTGAGAGTGAGACTGACAGAATGTCGCCAGTATAGCACGGTCACCGTGATATTACCCCCCTCCACTCCTCCTCCCCATTTCCAGCTCCCAACCTCACTTCCACCACTTCTCCTCAGCACTTCCCCCCCTCCACTTCTCCTCCCCATTTCCAGCTCCCAACCTCACTTCCACCACTTCTCCTCAGCACTTCCCCCCCTTCACTTCTCCTCCCCATTTCCAGCTCCCATCCTCACTTCCACCACTTCTCCTCAGCACTTACCCCCCTCCACTTCTCCTCCCCATTTCCAGCTCCCATCCTCACTTCCAACACTTCTCCTCAGCACTTCCCCCCCTTCACTCCCCCCCCCATTTCCCCATTGCTTTGCAATGCGTTGCGTACCCCTCTGGCACTCAAAGGGTTCAAAATGAGCTGTAATAAAGTATACATTTTAGTCAGCGGGAAAAGCCCTCAAACCCATTGTTCTTTAACACCATGCTATGCAATGCGTTGTATACCCCTATGATATTCAAAGAGTTACAAAAAAGTCTCCTGCTCCTTTAATACTTGACAAAAGGGAACAGGATACGACTGTCATGTTGGACACCTCCTTGGCATTATCGCCATTATGGATTTACACCTCAGGCTCTCATAGGTAAAACACCTAAGGTGCCCCTTCACACCACTCCTCTAACAACCTAGCTCCCAGCCAATCTCTCTGTTGGATGAGACAGAAAATAGCAAACAAAAAAGACCTCTCTATGCAGTAAAAGGGTATGTGATCTGGTATCTAGTGTATGGGGCAATGAGATTGCTCTGGACATACAGGAACAAGGGGAGAAGGAGGAGAAGTGGTCGGGAAGTGGGAGGAACAGGGTGGGAAAGAATTGAAGAGGGCGGGAAGTGGGAGGAACAGGGTGGGAAGGAGGAGGAATAGGGTGGGAAGGAGGAGAAGTGGGAGGAACAGGGTGGAAAAGAGGTGAAGTGGTAAGGAAGTGGAAGGAACAGTGTGTGAAGGAGGAGTAGTAGGAGGAAAGTGGGTGGAACAGGGTGGGAAGGAGAAGTGGGAGGAACAGGGTGAGAAGGAGTAGAAGTGGGTGGGAAGTAGGAGGAACAGGGTGAGAAGGAGGAGACGTGGGTGGGAAGTAGAAGAAAGAGTATGGGAAGAAGGAGAAGTAGGAGGAACAGGGTGGGAAGGAGGAGAAGTAGGAGGAACAGGGTGGGAAGGAGGAGAAGTAGGAAGAACAGGGTGGGAAGGAGGAGAAGTAGGAAGAACAGGGTGGGAAGGAGGAGAAGTAGGTGGGAAGTGGGTTTACCAGGGTAAGAAGGAGGAGAAGTGAGAGGAACATGGTGGGAAGGAGGATAAGTGGGTGGGAAGTGGGAGGAACAGGGTGGGAAGGAGGGGAAGTAGGTGTGAAGTGGGAGCAATAGGGTGGGAAGGAGGAGAAGTGGGTGGAAAGGAGTAGGAACAGGGTGGCAAGGAGGAGAAGTGGGGGGAACAGGGTGGAAAAGAGGAGAAGTGGTAAGGAAGTGGAAGGAACGGGGTGGGAAGGAGGAGAAGTAGGTGGGAAGTGGGTGGAACAAGGTGGGAAGGAGAAGTGGGAGGAACAGGGTGAGAAGGAGGAGAAGTGAGTGGGAAGTAGGAGAAACAGGATGGGAAGGAGAAGTGGGAGGAACAGGGTGAGAAGGAGGAGACGTGGGTGAGTAGTGGGAGGAATAGGGTGGGAAGAAGGAGAAGTGGGTAGAACAGGATGAGAAGCAAAAGAAGTAGGTGAGAAGTGGGTGTAACAGGGTAGGAAGGAGGAGAAGTGAGAGGAACTAGGTGAGAAGGAGGAGAAGTGGGTGGGAAGTGGGAGGAACAGGGTGGGAAGGAGGGGACGTAGGTGGGAAGTGGGAGGAACAGGGTGGGAAGGAGGAGAAGTAGGTGGGAAGTGGGTGTAGCAGGCTGGGAAGGAGGAGAAGTGAGAGGAACAGGGTGGGAAGGAGGAGGAACAGGGTGAGAAGGGGGAAGTGGGTGGGAAGTGGGTGTAACAGGGTGGAAAGGAGGAGAAGTGGGAGGGAAGTGGGTATAACAGGGTGGGAAGGAGCAGAAGTGGGAGGGAAGTGGGTGTAATAGGGTGGGAAGGAGGAGAAGTGGGTGTAACAGTGGGAAGGAGGAGAAGTGGGTGGGAAGTGGGTGTAACAGGGTGAGAAGGGGGAAGTAGGTGGGAAGGAGGAGAAGTGGGGGTAACAGGGTGGGAAGGAGGAGAAGTGGGTGTAACGGTGGGAAGGAGGAGAAGTGGGTGGGAAGTGGCTGTAACAGGGTGGGAAGGAAGAGAAGTGGGTGTAACAGGGTGGGAAGGAGGAGAAGTGGGTGTAACAGGGTGGAAAGGAGGAGAAGTGGGTGGGAAGTGGGTGTAATATGGTGGGAAGGAGGAGAAGTGGATATAACAGGGTGGGAAGGAGGAGAAGTGGGTGGGAAGTGGGTGTAATAGGGTGGGAAGGAGGAGAAGTGGGTGTAACAGTGGGAAGGAGGAGAAGTGGGTGGGAAGTGGGTGTAACAGGGTGAGAAGGGGGAAGTAGGTGGGAAGGAGGAGAAGTGGGGGTAACAGGGTGGGAAGGAGGAGAAGTGGGTGTAACGGTGGGAAGGAGGAGAAGTGGGTGGGAAGTGGCTGTAACAGGGTGGGAAGGAAGAGAAGTGGGTGTAACAGGGTGGGAAGGAGGAGAAGTGGGTGTAACAGGGTGGAAAGGAGGAGAAGTGGGTGGGAAGTGGGTGTAATATGGTGGGAAGGAGGAGAAGTGGATATAACAGGGTGGGAAGGAGGAGAAGTGGGTGGGAAGTGGGTGTAATAGGGTGGGAATGAGGAGAAATGGGTGTAACAGTGGGAAGGAGGAGAAGTGGGTGTAACGGGGTGGGAAGGAGGAGAAGTGGGTGGGAAGTGGGTGTAACAGGGTGAGAAGGGGGAAGTGGGTGGGAAGGAGGAGAAGTGGGGGTAACAGGGTGGGAAGGAGGAGAAGTGGGTGTAAAGGTGGGAAGGAGGAGAAATGGGTAGGAAGTGGGTGTAACAGGGTGGGAAGGAAGAGAAGTGGGTGGGAAGTGGGTGTAACAGGGTGGGAAGGAGGAGAAGTGGGTGGGAAGTGGGTGTAACAGGGTGGGAAGGAAGAGAAGTGGGTGGGAAGTGGGTGTGACAGGGTGGGAAGGAGGAGAAGTGGGTGGGAAGTGGGTGTAACAGGCTGGGAAGGAGGAGAAGTGGGTGGGAAGTGGGTGTAACAGGGTGGGAAGGAAGAGAAGTGGGTGGGAAGTGGGTGTGACAGGGTGGGAAGGAGGAGAAGTGGGTGGGAAGTGGGTGTAACAGGGTGGGAAGGAGGAGAAGTGGGAGGAGTCTCACAATAAACTCACCACCACTGTAGAATCAGCCTCTGTCCTCAGAGACCCGGTAATCCTCAGGGATGACCACACGTTACAGGTAAATATTGCCAACATCTCCAATGGTTTAAATGGGGCTTTTGACCCTTTCACTGCTAGTTAGGTCTCCAGTGCATTATTTCACGTTGTGTTACAGACTTCTCCCTACTGGCATAACTAGTCATTGGACTCCTTAATTCAAGTATTGGGCCCTGGAGCAGATGGGACACTGGATTTTGGGTCTGATCACAACTGCCTCCTCTGCACCCCTGCCTCTCTAGCAGT
>CM074723.1:474717669-474820169 GCA_037306005.1 Rhinophrynus dorsalis | reverse complement strand
TAAATATTGGCATGTATTAAAAGGGGTATTGACTCAAGGGAGGAAGATATAATTATGCCTCTTTACAGGTCCATGGTAAGACCCCACCTAGAATATGCTGTTCAATTCTGGGCGCCCTTTCTGAAAAAGGACATTATGGAACTAGAGAAAGTGCAGAGGAGGGCTACAAAACTAGTAAGGGGAATGGAAAGTTTTAGTTATGAAAAAAGGCTAGAAAAGTTAAACTTGTACACACTAGAGAAACGGCATCTTAGAGGGGATATGATAACATTATATAAATATGTTCAGGGCCCATACAAAGGGCTCTCCAAAGACCTGTTCATAACCAGAACAGTACACAGGACAAGGGGCCACCAGTTTAGACTTGAGGAAAGGAGATTTAATCTACAACAGCGGAAGGGTTTCTTTACTGTAAGGACAATAAAGGTATGGAATTCACTACCTGAGGAGGTGGTGCTATTGAATACATTAGATGCCTTTAAAAGGGGACTGGATACTTATTTAAAAGAGCATAACATAGAGGGCTATGTACGTTAGTATTGGGATTAGTATTTAGTTAGTGCTTGTTGATCCAGGGAGAAATCTGATTGCCATTTGGAATCAAGAAGGAGTTTTTCCCCCCATTCAAGGCAGAATTTTAAATTGCTATATTGAGGGTTTTTTTTTTGCCTTCTTTTGGATCAACGATGGTAAACAGGAATAGGAAAAGGGTTGAACTAGATGGACGCAAACCTTTTTTCGACCTAAATTACTATGTTACTATTACTATGGTACTAAATTTCTCTATTAGCCTAAGTAGCTTCGTTTACTGAATGGACAAACACTCGCTACATCTCTTCTATCTGAAAGGGGGAAATAATACTCCTGATAATTGTTTTTAATTTGAAGTAATATTTCCCCTTTATAATGGGTACAATAATGCTGACTTTTTTTTTAACTAAGCACAAGGGTTATCGATGGTCATAAGTAGAAAATGCTATTCCTTGATCGACTCTAGGACCTTCAAGTAGCTGCCCCTAACACAACTGACATCTCCAGGGACAATCTAAACATTTTCAAACCATTTAAAGAGACACCTAAAATGAAACTGGTTTATATAATTTTAAGTATCATGTACTTCCAGTTACTGTATATGTACAAATGTGTTATTTTATGTTAGTCTCCAAAACTGTAGTTCTAAAATTGAATTTTATTGCATGTTTAGACTATCCCCACACCCACTCACCCACACATATACACACACCCACAAACACACGCACACACACACATACACTCATCCACACACAGACTCTTACATATATACACACACACTCATATACACACACACAGACTCATAAACTCATACACACATATACACACTCATACACATACACACCCACATACACGCACAAACACACACTCACACTTGTACACACACATGCAAACACACACACACACATATACACACTCACCCACATACACGCACAAACACACGCTCACACATGTACACACAAGTACACACACAAACACAGACACACGTACACACAAACACACACACACATACACACACATACACATGTACACACACACACACACACATTCACATACACACACACACACACTCAACTTGATAAACTGTGCACAGTTAGTAGTGAGATTAGTACCCACTGGTCTTCTGTTCAGTAATGATGGTACATTATTTATGCCCATTTACATACAATAAAAGAGTATCACATCAAAGACACCGATCAAGATAGATATAGATTGGAGTCCTGGAAAAAAGCTTAAATAGGAGCCCCCTGAGAACATATGTGAGATTAGATTTTAGGCACTCTTTTATACAGAGGCAATCATGGAGTACAAGATATTTAAGTGTGTATAACCGCATTTTTCCAAGATGTCAGCCCCATATTGGGCAGCCTTGTTGAAACCTTCTCCGATTCTCATTAATTGGCAACTGTCATTTGATAATTCCCTCTCTGCACATCTGATTCCCTGGGAGCAGATCTGCCGATTTAACTGATACCAGACGGTCTGCTCGTGGAGACCTTAAACCCATCTCCACTAGGGTATCAAACAGTCAAACTCCAGTTGAAGACAAGGTGGCTGCTTCCATTCACGACTGTATAGAAATCCTTTAATAGGTAAAAATAATAAAAAGGCTTATACCCTTACGGGTTTTGCAGCATGCAGGCTTCTTTATCAGCAGTAAAGCATATTAATAATAAAACAACAAGAAAACGCTGCCCAAAACAACAGACATAAATACCCTCCCTTCAAGTTACAACTGGTCTGGTTCAAGCAATCAATTAGCCAATCATGGTGACAATATATCACAACATTGTATTAACTACTCAATAGCAAAAGTGGCAAGAACAAAATGTGAGATGAGGATCTCAGACAGGAACAAATCAGGGCTTTCCAGCTACTGCCAACATAAAAACATAGGTTATCGCTCTCTCCCTGGAACCGCCGCCATGCACATTTTGCGTGTCTTGAACACGAATATTGATGGACGCAGGAAGATCGCATTTGCAATCACTGCCATTAAGGGTGTAGGACGGCAGTATGCCCATGTGGTCCTACGTAAAGCTGACATTGACCTGACAAAGTGTGCGAGAGAACTGACAGAGGATGAGGTAGAACGTGTGATCACAATTATGCAAAATCTTTGTCAGTACAAAATCCCAGACTGGTTCCTGAACAGGCAGAAGGACATCAAGGATGGGAAATACAGCCAGGTCCTAGCTAACGGTCTGGACAACAAACTCCGTGAAGATCTGGAAAGGCTCAAAAAGATCAAGGCACACAGAGGCCTTCATCACTTCTGGGGTCTGCATGTCAGAGGTCAGCAGACAAAGACCACTGGCCGTCGTGGACGCACAGTTGGTGTGTCTAAGAAGAAGTAACCCATTTGGCTCTATCATTTGTCAATAAAGTTCTGTATAAAAGGAAAAACATAGGTTATCATCTCGATCCACCCCCCCCTGTCAAAACTGACAAATGGGGCGGAATAAGCAAGCATTACAGTCAAATACCTAATAAATATAGCATAGTAAACTACAGATAGTCCCACTCCGAGAACCCTCATCCGCAAATACTTCATCCACAAATACCTCCCAATTAACTCCTTTATTAAGTCAGCAGCATATTAAATATGCCTTGCATGCTGAGCAGATCTGTCACCATGTGAATGCACACTCAAATAATATGTTAAAATAAAATAAAATAAGAAAATCTATAAATATCTCACTAGATAAACTCTGTTGGTCCATCATGCACTCTGGACCACAACAGACCTGCCCGGAGATGCAAGGGTACCTAGACATTAATATCAATACAAAGTGCTTATACAAAACACTATACAGATTGGTGCTATGTGATAAAACAATGAATACTTAATTCCCTTTTTTGAAAACTTGGCATCTAACATGTGCCAAATTAGTAGATGGTATAAACATACAGGTGGCAAAGACATTCCCTCTAAATCATTCCAGTTTTGCATTGTATAGTCACTAATGACCTTATTCTGCTTGAACAAATGCTTTAGCACGTACAATGTGAAATTCCACCTACTAAGGACCTCAATTTTCAGCAGGGGATGTGGCAGGTTCTTACATTTTTGAATAGAATATAATGCAATATGTGGACATTCTATGACTCTTGCCATCTCCTCCAACAAACTCAGAGTCATACTCATCTGTGTTTTGTATTTGAAGAACAGCAGCGTGACCATAGGTTTTGCTACAAAAGAAGGAAATCTTGGCACACACTCTGACACATGAACAGCACTCATATTATGTGCTCCAGAGCCCCGGGAACTTTTATAATTGCTTGTACTGCTGCTAGTCATGGCACCTCTGACATGTTGTTAGTGTGTTTCCCATACCTCCCAACATTTCAAATTGCCAAAGAGGGGGTGTGGCTGGAGGTGTGGCTGGT
Organism: Rhinophrynus dorsalis; assembly: GCA_037306005.1. Taxonomy (NCBI): domain Eukaryota; kingdom Metazoa; phylum Chordata; class Amphibia; order Anura; family Rhinophrynidae; genus Rhinophrynus; species Rhinophrynus dorsalis. Next base: position 474,816,248 of record CM074723.1, on the reverse strand, counting down.
GGGCGGGGCATTAACAATAATTTTTAAGCTGTTTCATGACCTATTGACACCTCCTTGTGTAACCTAATAAATGACTTATAACAAGACCAAAGTATTTTATTTAAGCATACTAATTTGTAAACACATATACTGATGTTTAAAGAAACAATAATGTGAGTTGTATTGCTGTAGAGCAATATGATACACTTATATACACACCACACAAACTGATCTATATATATAAAAGAAGACTTCTGTGTGCCTGGCAAACACACCCAGGGGTGGTATTAAGGAGGAGTTACTGTTCCCATTGGGTGATTCAATCATGCAGGGATTTGGCCCGCCCACTATGCAGCCCGCCCACCACTATCAAAGTCAGAAAAAAACAATATGGCTGCCATTTGCTCCTACACCACAGACAAACACACATGCCCCACTCATACAGCACCAAACACACACACATGCCCCACTCACACACACAGACCACCACACACACACATACCCCACTCACACAGCACCAAACAGACATGCTCCCACTTAGACACACAGCACCACATACACACACAAAGCCAGAAAGCTGACACACACACACAGTCACTCACCCTGACTCCCAGTGGCCTCAGCAGGACCTGTAGTGCAGCACCAGGGGAACAAAATGGCACTCAAAGGGTTAAGGTAGGCCCTCTGATGAATTATTTCTTCACTATCATCATTTGCCATGCAAGACACAGGACAGACAGCCATCAGGTACACACTTAACCCACTGACTGCCACAGGGTTTGTTTATCACGTTTTACCCCCTCAGGGAGTGTGTTCAAACCCCTCACACTGTAAACTTGCATTTCCCTCCCACTTCTCCTCCTTCCCCAGCCTATTACTAACACTTTTACACATTTATGTTAAGCCCCTTCCCCTACTCATGATTAAGCCCCGCCCACTCAACCCAAATTGCCCCATTGCTCTCTCCACAACAGCACCACATGAGGGACTCCACAAGTAAAAGTTCCCAGGTATAACACACATGCCTCACTCACACAGCACCACACACACACAAAGCCAGAAAGAAATATGGCTGACACACAGTCACTCACCCTGACTCCCAGTGGCCTCAGCAGGACCTGTAGTATAGCCACAGAAGGGTGCTACAGCACCAGGGGAACAAAATGGCACTCAAAGGGTTAAGGTAGGTCCTCATTGCACAATTATTTCTTCACTGTCATCATTTGCCATGCAAGACACAGGACAAACAGCCATCAGATTCACATTTAACCCACTGACTGCCACAGGGTTGTGTATCAAGCTTTACCCCACAGGGAGTGTGTTCAAACCCCTCACACTGTAAACTTGCATTTCCCTCCCACTTCTCCTCCTTCCCCAGCCTATTACTAACACTTTTCCACATTTATGTTAAGCCCCGCCCCTACTCGCGATTAAGCCCCGCCCACTTTTAACCCAGATTGCCCCTTTTGTCTCTCCACATCAGCACCACATAACTCCCCTCCAGAGACAACACAAATCAAAGTTCCCAGGTATGAATACACTTCCCACTGCTATTTAACTCTCACATGCCTCTCTATACCTTAACCATTTGAGTGCCAGAGGGGTGCACAACTCATGCACGCATGTGTTTCTGCTCATATATGTTGCGTGTGTGTGCGTGTACATCGCTGTTACATATGTGTGTCCATGTGTGCATCTCCAGTGTGTCTGTGTGTACATGTCTTTTGCATGTTTCTGCCGCTCACTATGTATATGTGCATACCTCCCAACATTTCACATGGCCAAAGAGGGACACGTTACTTTTAGGTGATATTGTTGGGGGCGTGGCTGGTGGGCAGGGCATTAGTAAGAATTTTTTGGTTATTTCATGACCTATTACTGGCTATTTATGTAACTGAATAAATGATTTAGTGCAAGACCAAAGTATTTTATTTGCACAGACTAAACACATATACTGAAGTTTAAAAAAATATGTATATGAGCTTTATTGCTGTAGAGCAAAGTAATACACACCACACAGTCAGGGCTGGTGCAAGGATTTTTGCCACCCTAGGCAAAACCTAATTTTGCTGCCCATTTTGCTCCGCCCCTTGTGCCCCACCCCTTTATACCCCACCTACTTATACCCAACCTCTTTTCATGATTGTCCTCTCTCTGCCCCCTGGGCCAGTCTGCCCCTGGTCTGGAGATGCCTGTAAGAGATGCCCCCCACCAGCTCCAACTTGCCCCTTATCAGCTTCACTTTGGCCCACCAGCTCCACTTTGCCCCTATCAGCTCCACTTTGCCCCCCATCAACTCCAACTTGCCCCCATCAGCTCCAACTTGCCCCCATCAGCTCCACTTTGCCCCCCATCCACTCCAACTTGCCCCCACCGGCTCTACTTTGCCCACCAGCAGCTCCACTATGCCCCCAGCAGCTCAAACTTGCCACCATCAGTTCCACTTTGCCCCCCATCCGCTCCAAATTGCCCCCATCAGCTCCACTTTGCCCCCCATCTGCTCTAACGTGCCCCCACCGGCTCCACTTTGCCCCCCAGCAGCTCCACTATGCCCCCAGCAGTTCCAACTTGCCACCATCAGCTTCAACTTGCCACCATCAGCTCCACTTTGCCTCCCATCCACTCCAAATTGCCCCCATCAGCTCCACTTTGCTCCCCATCTGCTCTAACGTGCCCCCCCTCAGCTCCACTTTGCCCCCTCAGCTCCAACTTGCCCCCATCAGCTCCACTTTGACCCCCATCTGCTCCAACTTACCCCCATCCGCTCCACTTTGCCCCATCACCTCCACTTTGCCCCCATCAGATTCACTTTGCCCCCACCAGCTCCAACTTGCCCCCACCAGCTCCACTATGCCCCCACCAGCTCCACTATGCCCCCTCAGCTACAACTTTCCCCTATCAGTTCCAACTTACCCCCATCGGCTCCACTTTGCCCCCCAGCAGCTCCACTATGCCCCCAGCAGCTCCAACTTGCCCCTATCAGCTCCAACTTGCCACCATCAGCTCCACTTTGCCCCCCATCCGCTCCAACTTGCCCCCATTCGCTCCAACCTGCCCCCCATCCGCTCTAACTTGCCCCCACCAGCTCTACTTTGCCCCCCCTTCAAGCTCCACTTTGCCCTCCCTCAGCTTCACTTTGCCCCCCCTAAGCTCCACTTTGCCCCCCTCAGCTTCACTTTGCCCCTCCTCAGCTCCACTTTACCCCTCAGCTCCAACTTGCCCCCATCAGCTCCACTTTGACCCTCATCCGCTCCAACTTACCCCCATCAGCTCCACTTTGCCCCCACCAGCTCCAACTTGCCCCCACCAGCTCCACTATGCCCCCTCAGCTCCAGCTTTCCCCTATCAGCTCCAACTTGCCCCCATCAGCTCCACTTTGCCCCCATCCGCTCCAACTTGCCCCCAGCAGCTCACTATGCCCCTTCAGTTCCAACTTGCCCCCCATCACATACCTGTAGCTCCCGCGCAGTCTTCTCTTCAGGAATGCAGAGCGAGGCGGGAGATCATGACTCCCAGCGCGCTCTGCATTACTAAAGATCCGACCCAATGACGGAGCACTGTAGCAACACAGACCTGATTGTGTTGTGGTTCCCGCGGCGTGGGTGTGTGCGGGCGCAGCTCTTCTCCGCTGCATGCCCGCGCCCCCAGTACGTGTGCGCCCTAGGCCGGCGCCTACCTCGCCTATAGGTGGAGCCGGTCCTGCACACAGTCTGACCTCCTAAAAAGAGGGACAACAGGGTGGGAAAGAGGGACAGAGGGATTTGGCCCTCAAAGAGGGACTGTCCCTCCTAAAGAGGGACACTTGGGATGTATGATATGTGTCTGCCTGTATGTTGCATATGTCTGTGTTTATCAGTGTGTCTGCATTTCACACACGTGTGCCCAATGGTCATAACATGATGGGCAACGCCGTCCCACATTGCTAGTCTCCTATAAAGAGGGACATTAAGGTGGGAAAGAGCGACAGTGGGATTTGGGTCTAAAAGAGGGACTGTCTCTCCTGAAGAGGGATACTTGGGAGGTATGGTCTCCCAGTCAGATCTGTTGTTGTGCTTTAGGAGATATCTCACTGAGTATGTGCCTAGATGTGATCCTGCGTTCCCCCTGCTAACATGCTTCTTACACAGATAACAGATAGCAACATGGTTAGCGTTAGGATCATGATGATGTCATCATACTGCACACTTAATAGCCTGAGGGGATAGTATTACAAACGGGGCTAGATGTTTCTGCAATTGTTTTACTAGAATGTACATAGAAACATAGAATTTGACCAAAACGTTGACCTGGCAAAATAAAATATCTTTTTATTGTAATAAATCCGAGAGTGCCGTTAATCTTCTATTTAAGTATATACATCCTATATAATAATTCCCTAAAACATGTGTAACGACACAGTCATGTGCAGTAGCGACTGCTGCACGTGCTGCAGTCATGTGCAGCAGAGACTGCCTGCGCCATGGCTGATACAGAGCTAGACACTCCTTCGGAACGCCCAGCTACGTACCAGCCGCGGAGTGGGCAGTCTCTACTGCACATGACTGCCCCGCGACCAACTGGCAGTGGCACTGTGGCCCGGGAAACGGGCTCTTCAACTAGTATATATATATATATATATATATATTATAGTAAGGAATCAAAGCAGCACACTCAGGACTCAAGAGAAAGGCCATATTATGTGGCCGAAACATTGACAAATAATTTACTCTTATTAAGAACTCCTGAGTGTGCTGCTTTGATTAATTACTATAATTCTATTTGGCATTATTGACTGCACCCAGGCATTTTACCTTGGAACTGTGAGTGCTTCCTAAACATTCTTGCTATATATATATTTATATAATTTAGGTATCTCAAATTTAGGATAGCCATGTTTATCGAGTGGTATATATGCCAAATATAACTGATATAACTGATTACTTATTCATCTGAGATATATATATATATATATAAAGAAAGAACAGACAGACAGTGGCACTCGCTTTGCTAAATACCGAATGAAATCAATAGGTGCATGTACCATAAAACATTGAATAGAAGTAATTAGATATAATCAGCCTGGGTTGTTCCTGGCCTTGTAAGAGACAGCAAACTGCAGCAAATATATCAAAAAAGAGGACAATGTATTGCAATACCAAGGCTGAGTATATCTAGATATATCTATATCTATATACATACATACATACACTACCTGTGGATTATTTGCAGATTCATCTGTTTATATATTTGTCTTTCTTATTTATATCAATAAATACCTTTTTTTAATTCCTTTAAGTGACAAGTACAAACAATGCCTATCTGTTCCTTCTGTTTAGAATCTAAATGAACAGAGCCACTAATTCTGGGCCTTATCTGTGGAGAATACTACTTAATGCCTTAGCACATACTCAGCCTGCCAAGTCTTTATGCGAGATAAAATTTTGTGTATTTACAATGAAATCTGGAGAGATGGTTATGCTGTTCAAGCTTGTTCTTATAACAGGACTTGGATCAGACTTCAAAGCGACAGGAAGAGTAATCAACAGTCTACACATCCCTCCCTCTACCAATATTAGTTTATAATAGCAATCATAACCCCGGGTCAAGCTTTTCCTGCTTAATAATGATCAAACTGAGATACGGAGAGAGAGAGCACAATTCACCTGAAAGCTGCTTATTTCAGTAACGGCCAAAACTAAAAGGCAAAATGCCTAACCAGAGACATAATAGGGGGTTGTACCATGCAGTACTAATATAATCTCATGTTAACCCTTTGAGTGCCAGAGGGGTACGGAACGCATTGCAAAGCAATGCGTTCCGTACCCCTCTGGCACTCAAAGGGTTAACCCTTTCAGTGCGTGAAAGGGTCAAACCAGACACCGATTGCTTAGTGCTCCCAATACTGCCTAATACTAATTTATAAGCTTCTAACAATGAAGACGGTTCTGTACTCCCCAACAGGAAGTATGGAAGTGTATGGCCTTTCCAAGGCTTTTCCTGTTTAGTGCATGTCACAGGGGATGTGTTCAGCTATTGCTCGCACTAATTAATGACAAGTGCGTTTGCACCAGTATGTAAAGAGAGCCAAAGTCCCAGCGCACTCCCACGTCCCTTCACCGACAACCTTCCCCCCTCCCGATTTTGTGTTTGCTGGACATAACTACTGTGTGTGTGTGTGTTTTTACTCTCTACAGTACACAGCTGATGGAGTGTGATGTCTTGCCTTGGCCCTCAACAAAATTCTCAATGTTGTCTGCTGTCTATCAAGTCTGCCTCAGTCACAGAGCTCACATCAGGCTCCCAGTCAGCTGTCTGTCACCTAATATATTTATTTGTTTAATTATTTAAGCATTCACTTTTAACATTTTTTATTTTATTTTTTTAAGTTGTCCACCCTATCTTATCACAGTCAGTCCCTAAAATATATATATATATATAAAAATTAAAAAAAAAATCAACAGCTTCTTTCCCCAGGCTTCCTCAGCACAGAGGCAATCAAAGCAAAATTATGGAGCAATTTGGACCCCAGCTGCCTGTATGCCTCCCAACATTTCAAGTTGCCAAAGAGGGACACACACTTGTGTTTTAGGGGGAGTGGCTGGAGGTGTGGCTGGTGGGCGGGGCATTCACGAGAATTTTTAGGCTATTTCATGACCTATTGACACCTCCTTATGTAACCTAATAAATGACTTCTAACAAGACCAAGGTATTTTATGTACACAGACTAATTTATAAACACATATACTGATGTTTAAACAAACAATAATGTGAGTTTTATTGCTGTGGAGCAATGTGATACACTTATATACACACCACACAATCTGGTTTCCTAAAAAGAGGGACATCAGGGTGGGAAAGAGGGACAGATGGATTTGTGTCAAAAAGAGGGACTGTCTCTCCTAAAGAGGGACACTTGGGAGGTATGTGCCTGCATCTTTCCAGTCAGTCACACCAAATTTTGCGGCATTTGGGGTCAGCCTTCTTCCTCCTTTCTTCTTCCCCAGAGTGCCCCCAGACTCCCCCAATAAAGAGAACACATGTTCTACCTAAAAGACTCCCTAAACTAAGCTTCAATTCCCCTTTATTTGCCTATCTCCTCTAGCTAAAAAAACGTGCTGCTCTCTCCTCTCACAAACACAAAATGGCTGCTGTGAGAGCCTGACAGCCTTTTATATGTCTGTACACAAAATGGCTGCTGTGAGAGCCTGACAGCCTTTTATATGTCTGTAGAAAAGTACAGAAAACTTTAATGTGGTGGGGAAAAGTTCTTGTTCCCATTGATATCAATACAATGAGCTAGGCAAACAAAGCATAAAAGCTGCATTTTTTGCGTGAAATTATTCACCGTGTGGGAAGTGCCATTTTTGTCCAATTTTGGTTTAAGCCAAGATGAGTGTGTTTAATTTTGAATGGAACTGGAAGGCGGAGGACACTTTATATTAGCAGTTAGTACCTTTTAGCCAAGATGGTCCTCTTAGAACCAACGCCTCCTAATACTGACCCTCCTTTTACCCTACTAGGCCAAAAAATCCTAATGACCCCCATGAAGTTTGCTTGTGTCTCACAATGAAATTAAAAACCAAGTCATGTAAATATGTATCCACCATGTAGTCTATAACATATCCACCACGTTGTCTATAACTACATCAAAAACTGAGTTATAAAGATAAAGGAGCCAAACTGGTTAATGGGTAATATAATACCATTTACACATACATTCAAGGCCAATACAAAGAACTCTCCAAAAAATGATTTAATCAAAAAGCTGAGCTAAGAACGAGAGGTCATCCATTAAGATTGGAGGAAAGGTACTTTGACTAAAACATAGGCAGGGATTGTGTACAGTAAGGGCAGTAAAGTTATGGAATTCTTTACCTTGGGATGCTGTGCTTTCACATACTGTAAATTATTTAAGAAAGTAACTGATACCTATCTAGCACAGAACAATATTGAGAATTACGAAAGCTGTCTTCAAAGAAGTTAGGATGTTGATCCAGGGAAATATCTGACTGCCATTTAGAATCAGGAAGGAATATTTTTACCCATTTGGGGCTTAAAGGGACAGTAATGTCCCATAAGAAATTGTTTCAGTTTTGCAGAGGTTAAAAAAATGAAACTATATGCTACAAATCCAATCTCTCAAACCGCTATGCATTGAGAGATATAAGCATTTAAAGATCCCCCCTCCGTCCCCTTCTCCTGATGTCAGCTGTAAAGCTGACAGCAGGAGATTCGAGTCAGACGACTTGAGGAGGCCCTTCAGCAGAGCTGAAATAGAGTTATTTAAAAATAACTACTTCATTGGAATGGTCTACAAAGTGTGCTTGCAAACCAGGCACACTTTGTAGACCTTTCCAATGAAGTAATTATTTTCCTGTAAAGCGACCGGGATCTCTTGCTGTCAGCATAGCTCTGGCATCAGGAGAAGGAGAGAGAGAGGGAACTTTGAAAGCAAATATCTCTCAAACCATAGTGGTTTTGTAGCATATAGTTTAATTTTTTAATCTCTACAAAACTATAAAAAAAATTTTTATGGGGCATTACTGACACTTTAATTGGAAATGGCTTCAATGTTTTGTTTTGTTTTTTTCCTCTGAATCCACAGGGGTGACTTGGCGTGGGCTGGACTTGTGTCTTTTTTCAGCCTCATCAACTCTGGTTCATCTTAGTACATCAGCCTCAAAGAACCATATTTCAGGTGCAATTTTGAAGAAAACCATCTGCACCACGAGGGCAAATAGAATACTCTGAATTTCTGAGACTTAAAGGGATAGTAATACTTAAGATGTAAAAAAATATATGTTGTAGGGTTTATGTCCCCAAATAAAACAAGGGTACTCCCACTGCTGAGTGATATTTTATTAAAAGATTATACCAGCTCAAACTTAAATTTTTTTAGGTGCAATATCACAGTGGCCTGAAAATTTACAGTGGCGCTGTTGCTACACCATCTTATGGACTGATCTGGTCTGTAGACCATAAATCTCCATAGGATAGTGTAGCAACAGCGCCACTGTAACTTTTCAGGCCATTGTGATATTGCACCTAAAAAATTCAAGTTTGAACTGTTATAATTTGTTAATAAAATATCTTTCAGCAGTGGGAGTACCCTTGTTTTACTCAGGGGGATAACCCCTACAACATATATTTTTTTTAACATTTTAAGTATTACTGTCCCTTTAAATAGATTTTAAAACAATGAATGCTAGAGATTGAGACCTTCCTTGCTCTGACCTCTCTGGCACTCCAAGTGTTAATAAAATGCCATAACGTATTGTTTAATTTGGAGCGGCTTTCTCAAACCTTTAGTAAAACTTTATCTATCGTAACAGATTCACGATTAGAAAGAATGATTGGTGTTGTGTCCTATTGTAATAGAGTCTGAAATAAAGATAGCAATAAATTGCAGGGGTTATGTTATTAAGCCAAAGTATTAATTAACCCCTTGTTTCCTAGAAACATGTCCAATACATCGCTATGGTCTGATTTGGAGCCCCGTTACATTATCAGCTGCTCCTCGGGCAGTCTGTACCGTGCATGACTGCAGTGCGCATGACCGTCTCTACTGTGCATGACAGCTTCTGACAAACACACATTTAGCGAATTAATATATAGGATGGTGCTTTTATATGACGCTGCTCCTTACAGAAAAATAAATGAACAATTATCAGAAAGGCCAAACTCGTTATATTCTCCTATAACTCCAATGTGTTGGCGACATCTCTGGGCATCCAAGTGGTTAAAAATCCCTTTTTTATTTAACCCTTTAAGTGCCAGAGGGTTACGCAACACATTTCTTTGCAATGCGTTGCGTACCCCTCTGGCACTCAAAGGGTTAAATGGGAATTTGATTCCTTTTCTTTTTTTACAATTGTTTCGCTCCAGAATTCTGCGTCTTTTATTTTGAACGTCGGGTCCGACGAGTCTATCCAATATTATTGCAATCACTGAGTGCCAAAGAGGTGCCCGGTGCACTGCCATGCAAAGCATCGGTTACCTTTCTGTCACTCAAATGGTTAAAATAACGATTCACAACCTATGCAATGGACAGTTGTAAAAGAGGAAGAGATAATATCAGATCGTTATGAATTCATTGTTCGTGTCATGTATGGCTTTTAGTCCAGGGTATAAGTTAATGGGATACTCTTTACTTTTCTTTATTATTATTTAGTGCAGTTTGATAAGTTCCACTGATATCATTTGGTTTAATAATCTTACTTTATTTGTTTAGCATTTCCATCCTGAGCTCTGTACATTTCATAACAATTACGATAAGACTGTTATTACTCTGGAATTCCTAGTGCAGTCACCGTAGCTTAATAAATAACCCCTGATCCTAAATACAGGCAGACTAATATACTATGAGCTTGAGCAATTCTGGAGAAAACCAATTGCTACATATTGAGACCTAAAAATTCCCCAAATGAATGGTGGGGAAATGGAATGCCCCAAAACCAAGTATGATTTTCCACTGCCCTCCCCTTGGAGCTTACATCATAAATAGATGAATTTTCAGTGTAGATGGGTTTATAAATCGTAACTAGAAGCCTTCGGGCCCTGGTACAAGAAGTGCCACTGGCTCCCTTGACCAGATTGACCCCCTCCACAATGCACCCATCTCCTACCTGGACCTCCCACGTGGTCCTCTTCTGTAATGCAGAGCGCTGGGAGATGATGTCATCTCCCAGCGCTCTGCATTAGTAGAGCACCGGCGGGAGATTGCGGGCACCAGGCAGAGGGTTGCAGGGAGAGGCCGGGCCCCTAGAGTGCACGGGCCCGTTCATAAGTGTGACCCCTATAGTTATACCACTGAAAGCAGCTCCAATTAACCTTGATAGTATTTGGGCCATGGTGAGTGTTATTTCAATACTGTCAGAGTTGTAGTTCAAGAGTAATTGAATGATAAAGTATCCCCCTCCCGTCCCTTTTACTGATGTAACACTGCTCACCTCACAGAGCAGCAAGACTGTCCGGATGCATCACAGAGAGGGACAATCTTCAGTGATCATAAGGAAATACCTGTCAAGGGGGCAGGGTTTTCATTATGGTCACAGTAAGAAGATTGTCTCTTGCTGCGACCCGTCCTATCAAGAGACCAGATTCCACATCTGAGGGTTAAAGTGACTGCAATAAACAAGATTAATAAAGAGTTGAATAATCCCTTGATGAATCAGGGATCATATAAGTGTAGCCATGATAAATGTATGACATGTAGAAATATCGGACACATGGTAAATGACTTTACTTCATATACTACTTCATATACTTCAATCGCGTTAGAGACAAAGACTGATTTCACTGAAACAGTCTTCTACATGTCCTTGCAAGTTTCAGTAAAATAATTCTTTGTCACTAACGGGATCTCGGCTCAGCTGCAGAGCCGCAAGCCTGACGTACGACAGACTTCCCCTGCAGTCAGTACAACGCTGACTTCAGGGAAGGGGGAGGGAGGGGGGAACTTTGCCTTCGGTTATCTCTCAAACCATAAAGGTTTGAGAGATGAACCTGGGGGCTATTACATTATTTTACAAATATGTACAATATGGGGGGATAGTAATAACAAAGTATTACTATCCCTTTAAGTGACCAAAAATAATCAAATGAAATCATAATTAATAAATATATATATTATAATAAATCCCTTATGAATATAATCATTCACAAATACCCAAATAATGAATATACTACTTGGTGCTTTCCAGTGACTCATTTAAACCTACTGGAAAAAGAGTATTCATAGTAAAAATCCAATAAGACTCTCTATTGATAAGTCTTTGGGTTCTATTGTAATAAAACGATTTGGGTCTTCTTTCTATCTGAATAATCTGCATTACAGGTGGGTCCTGACTATGTTTAATAGAACAGTGTCTGGTAACTGTGTAATTGTTAACCTTTTTCCACATTGCCCCTGTGCTGTCCAAACTTTGTGCGTAGTTGCTGGGTAGTCCGCCCGATGTATTGCAGACCGCATTGACAATTAATCAAGTATACTACATGAATGTCCCCACATGTCAATTGTAGTATATGGGAATATGGGAGTTAAGTATGTTTTAATGATTCCTAGCATCTGGCTTCATGTTTTTCGGGGGGTTACTATCCCTTTCATGGAAGTTTTCTCATGATGATCATTGCACGTCATGGGTCCTTAAAGTGATAGTAATGTCTAAAAAAAACTTTTTTGCATTTAGAAGAGCTCAAAAAGCTGATCTAAATGCAAAAAAACGTATCTCTCAAACCGCTATGGTTTAAGAGATACAGGCGTTTGAAGTTTGATTTCTCCTACTGACAGCTGTAAAGCTGTCAGCAGGAGATCCGTGTCGGTCGACACTGTGGCGCTTGAGAAATGCCGGGATCTCGTTACTTACACAGAATCCCTTTATTGGAATGGTCTAAAACGTGTGCCTGAACACTAGGCACATGTTTTAGATCATTCCAATGAAGGGATTCCGTGTAAGTAACGAGATCCCGGCACTTCTCAAGCGCCACAGTGTCGACCGACACGGATCTCCTGCTGACAGCTTTACAGCTGTCAGTAGGAGAAATCAAACTTCAAATGCCCGTATCTCTTAAACCATAGCGGTTTGAGAGAAATGTTTTTTTGCATTTAGATCAGCTTTTTGAGCTCTTCTAAATGCAAAAAAGTTTTTTTTAGACATTACTAACACTTTAAGTGGTTAACATATAAGGAATTAAACCTCATATAAAGCAAATTTTTCTTTTTCTCATATAGCGCAAATCGTTTTCCCTAGAATCACTTCAGTTTGGTCTTTCTACGTGCCCCAGTGTATCACAGAATGAAGCCGCTTATATAACAGCTGCTGGAGTGGGTGCCTTAGATTTTCAATAGTAAATTTGGAAAGATAAGCTTAGGGCCCTTGATGGTCACTTTAGGAAGTAAACTTCGGGTGAACATTTATATTGGCCAGCTAATGGCTTTTCATCTTCACCACATATCCGCAGCACAATTCACATCTGTTTTGGAAGTGTTTGTTCCTGGGGAGTTTAAAATGTTTAATTTTGGAAATGTAAAGAGACCTGTAGCCGGTGGAGTATGTACTTTCTAGCTATTAGATGTTTGAACACGATTATCCTGCATAAAATATAATTAAATAATTTTCAAAAGCACAAAAAAAACCTTCTTCTGTTATACAGCTGAAATGTAACATAATAGATTTAAAGGGATAGTAATATTTAATTTAACATCCTTTAATAGTGTAGGTATTAAAAAAAGAATTACATTGATGTAAGTCCTGTCTCTCAAACATGTATAGTTTGAGAGTTATAACCGGCTAAAGTCCCCCCCCCCCAGGCCGTTTCACAGAAGTCAGAGCTCTAGCTGACAGCAGGAGATTTTGGTCATGTGACCGGCCGGGGGCTCTTCAGCAGAGCGAAATAACGCTATTTAGAAATAAATACTTAATTTCAACAGTCTACAAAGTGGGCTTGAAAACCAGGCACACTTTGTAGACCTTTCCAATGAAGTCCTTCTTTTCAAATAACGTGATTTTGGCTGCAGATCCACTGACTGTCCCCGGACCGTGATTTCCTGCTGTCAGCACAACGCTGACGTCAGGAGAAGAGGAGGGAGAGGGAAATTTACATGCTAATGTCTCTCAAACAGTAAAGGTTCGAGAGATAGGACTTTCTCCATATACTTTATTTTTTTAAACTCTACAAAACAAGACAAATGTTTTATGGGACTTTAGTGTCCCTTTAAAAAAGAATTACATTGATGTAAGTGCTGTCTCTCAAACCTTTATAGTTTGAGAGGTATAACAGTCTAAAGTTCCCCCTCCAGGCTGTTTCACAGAAGTCAGCGCTCTAGCTGACAGCAGGAGATCCGGTCATTTGATTGGCTGGCGGATAGCGCTATTTAGAAATAAATACTTCACTGGAACGGCCTACAAAGTGTGCCTGGTTTGCAAACGAAAAAGGTCTGAGAGACAGGACTTACATCAATGTAATTCTTTTTTTAATACCTACAATATTAAAGGATGTTAAAATTAAAAATTACTATCCCTTTAATTGTCCTTATATACAAACTAGGACAATTCCGGAGTTATCCTTCTGCAATGCAGGGTACTAATAAAATCCCGTTAATTAAAATTAAGCTTTTTAACCCCTTCAATGCGAGAGAGGTTTTGAATTCCCAGAGAGGACTCTTAAGTCCAATAACACAATGAACATATTGGTCATAGTGCCAGCCTGCAATCGAAAATCAATTACCCCCCAAGTACCCCATGATGTATGGCATCAAGTGGATCGCTGCTTTTTAATTGCAAGCTCTGTGGTATATCTTGTTTTTCTCCCAGGATCACAATTGCAGCCCCCTTTTAATTGTAGGTACTGTGGTATCACTAGTGTAGCTATGCTTGGCTTCTCAGCTTTTAATTGGATGCTCTGTGTTATCACTAGTGCAGATCCATTTTAATTGGACGCTCTGTGTTATCACTAGTGTAGATCCATTTTAATTGGACACTCTGTGTTATCACTAGTCTAGATCCATTTTAATTGGACACTCTGTGTTATCACTAGTCTAGATCCATTTTAATTGGACGCTCTGTGTTATCACTAGTGTAGATCCATTTTAATTGGACGCTCTGTGTTATCACTAGTGTAGATCCCTTTTAATTGGACGCTCTGTGTTATCACTAGTGTAGACCCCTTTTAATTGTAAGATCAGTGGTATCACTAGTGTAGCTCTGCTTGGCTTCTCAGCTTTTAATTGGACGCTCTATGTTATCACTAGTCTAGATCCATTTTAATTGGACCCTCTGTGTTATCACTAGTGCAGATCCATTTTAAATGGATGCTCTGTGTTATCACTAGTGTAGATCCCCCAGTAAGCTCTGTGAAAATCACTTGAAGTCCCATTTAGGTTGTAAGCACTGTGGTATCATTTTGCAGCCCCCACTTAAGCTGCAAGTTCTGTAGAATCATCTGTAGCCCCATTTTTCAGTCATAAGCTCTGTGGAATCACTTGTCTTACACCATTTCAATTTTAAATCCAGCTGTACATGTTTAATATATTTAACCCCTCAGATGATAGGGAGGTGCCCAATACATTGATTTGCAATGATCTGGTTACCTCTCTGGCATCTAAACGGATCAAGCATTAATTGTTGTATTTTACCAAGTAGGTACTAATGCTTCTATCCACAGCAACAATGGCCAAGCTGAGAGCTGGGGGGCCCTAATTTGGGATCCTTCCTAGGGTCACGTGGAGACAATCTGGCTCTGGGATCCCTGTGAGATAAAGAAAACCCCATGTGGATCTTCACATCCAGGTCTCCTGTTCCTCGCAATAGTTTAAAGAGATAGTAATACTTGCAAATGACTAATCCCCATATTGTAGCTTTGTTAAAAAGAAACTTATTGCCCCCAGTGTCATCTCTCAAACCCTTATGGTTTGAGAGATATTAGCGCTCAAAGTTCCCCCCTCCCTCCCTCTTCCCTGACTGAACGCTGACTGCAGGGATATCCGGTATTACTTGCATCAGGTGGCTCTACAGCATTGCCAAGATCGCGTTTATAAAAAATAAATCTTTCACTAAAACGGTCTTGTATGTGTACTTGCAAACCAAGCACAAACCAAGCACACATAGAAGACCGTTTTAGTGAAAGAATTATTTTTTATAAATGCGATCTCGGCTCAGCTGCAGAGCCGCCTGATGCACATAAGACTGTCGTACGACAGCTTCCCCTGCAGTCAGCGTTCAGTCAGGGAAGAGGGAGGGAGGAGGGAACTTTGAGCGCTATCCTCTCTCAAACCATAAGGGTTTGAGAAATGACACTGGAGGCAATAAGCTTCTTTTTAACAAAGCTACAGTATGGGGATTAGTAATTTGCAAGTATTACTATCCCTTTAATACAAGCAGGGGACCCAAAGATGCACTGGGGGGATGGCAGACAACCCCTTGCATGTTGGAACACCACATGCTTGGACTCAACCTCTGGGTCTTTATCTAAGGTAACGCATACCTCCCAAGTGTCCCTCTTTAGGAGGGACAGTCCCTCTTTTAGACCCAAATCCCTCTGTCCCTCTTTCCCACCCTGCTGTCCCTCTTTTTAGGAGATCAGACTGTGTGGTGTATATATATGTGTATCACATTGTTCTACAGCAATAAAACTCACATTATTGTTTGTTTAAACGTCAGTATATGTGTATTTATACATTAGTCTGTGTAAATAAAACACTATATTGATCTAAATCATGTATTAGGTTACAAATGGAGGTATCAATAGGTCGTGAAACAGCATAAAAATTGTTGGTATTGCTCCGCCCACAGGCAACGCCCCCAGCAACACCCCTAAAACACAATTGTCCCTCTTTGTCAATTTGAAATGTTGGGAGGTATGGGTAACGCGTCAGGCTTCACCCTTTCCCACCTGGTAGACCTTGCCACATTCAACACAGATGGCATATAGGGTGACTGTATTCACGGCTGCTGTACACTACTTACCAGGCTCCAGTTTCTGTCTCTCCTCATTCTCTGTAGACACATCAGATAAGTCTCCGGACATTCAAAAAACTCACAAGGTGTAATCAAAATTCCACCCATCATATAAGTCTTGCGAAAGGGTTTATCACGAGTTTACAACATTTGTCGATGAAAGTTTTTGTATTTTTTTATGTATGTTCAGTTCATGTATTACTACATACGGATTGGTGGTATACATGTTTTAATATTTACAATAAATTATTATATTATCATTTCTTGATTTTGGATTATTGTTGGTTTTTTATTTTTAGTTGTTTGTTTTGTTTTTATTTTATTTTTTTTACTTTTTTATTTTTATTGTTACTTCAGTATTTAGTATTACTTATAGAGACCTAGTACTAGCATATATTTCTTTTTCTTTTTAGGGTTTGTTTGGAGAGGATTGTGTGTCAGCTCTATTGGGACCAATTTCCATTTATTGCGAGTTACCATTTGGGACTGTTGGATCCCTACAAGAGTCAAGGCAGCAGAAGCACCACTCTCTATTGCCATAGGATATACACGAAGAATCCGGTATAGAATTGTGTGGATGTACCTGCTGCGTTAGCGCATCTACCTATCTTTTTAAGTTTTTAGGTTCCCTGACATATCTATAAAGGAGAAGGGATGACCAGAGCTGGGGCATGGGGGCGCACTAACTGCAAAGCAAGTCACGCTAGATGCCATCTGTGTTGAGTGCGGGCAAATCTACCATTTAAAGGAGCAGAAAACTTATTTTTATGAAAACACATATTTTATAGATCATTTCCTGCTGAATAAAACAAGGTCACCCCCACTGCTGTCAGGTGTTTTATTCAAAAATTACAGTAGTTTAAATAACCAGGAAGTGAATGTACTGTGTTTACTTCCTGATAATTCTAACTGACAGGAAATGAATTTACTGTGTTTACTTCCTGGTAGTTATAACTGACAGGAAGTGACTCTGCAGTTTCTATCACATTCTATGAAGAACTGTATATCTCTGACTTTCCTGACTTTCCTCTCCATTAGAATGTAACAGGAAATCTAATTAGAATTTGACCACTAGTGGGCACTGCTAATGTAAAAAAACACATGGGAAATATAAATCTCTCAGCAGTGGGGGTGCCCTTATTTTACTCAGTAGGAAAATCCCTACGAAATATATTTTTTCATAAAAAAACATGACTGCTCCTTTAATATTTTTTATGGCTTTAACAATTCTGAGTGTTATATTGTGAGATTTTATCTTGCTCTATGTCTCTGTGTGGACTGCTCCCTTTGATTTTCCTTTATATTGCAAAGAGTTACCTTTGGAGAATTGCTGGTAACAGGATCTTGTTAACCTTTTGAGTGCTAGAGGAATATCGGGTTGGATACATTCCTCTGTGACACTCAGAGTTAAATGAATGAGTGAATATTACTAGCCAGTCAGTGTGGATTCTCTTGGTTTTATTATAATGTAATATTTGTCTGGGGCTGCTCAATAATTCTTTTTTGCACTGTATTAATAACACAGTGCTGCCTTACGTATAAGTCAATGAGTCTTAAGTTAGAACAAAAAAAGGCAAGTGTTATTAAATATAAAATGACTTACTTCTTAACTTTTGCATTGGATCATAATTAAAAATAAACAGTTACTCTGTGTGAGGATAACCCTCTCCCAATTACACTGTTATCATCACTATCGTGGAATTTTGCCATGGGCTGTAGCCCCAGATCTTTTTGGAATCTAGGAACGCCCCTGAGTTGTAGTACAAGAGTAATTGAATGATAAAGTATCCCCCTCGCACCCCTTTACCTAGTGTAAGCCACCTCCCCTCAGATGTGGAATCTGATCACTTGACCGGACAGATCACAGCAAGGGGCAATCTCCCTGACCCCCTTGACAGGTTTTTCCTTGTGATCACTGAAGATTGTCCCTCTCTGTGATCCATCTGGACAGTCTTGCTGCTCTGAGGTGAGTAGTGTTACATCAGTAAAAGGGGTGGGAGGGGGATACTTTATCATTCAATTACTCTTGAACTACAGCTCTGACACTATTGAAATAACACTCTCCATGGGTCAAATACTATGAAGATTAATCGGAGCTGCTGTTTTTGTGAAACATTACTATCCCTTTAAGGCCACTAGAGGGCACTGTTAATTTTGAAAAAAGCAACAATTTTAACTGTGATAACTCATCTCCCGGCAGTGAACGTATCCTTGTTATACTCAGCAGGTAAAACTCCACAATATATCTTTTTCATAAAAAAAAAGTTTATGCTCCTTTCGGTGGAGAATTTTTGCCATAAGTAGTTCCTATTTTAGAGCTGAATCATATTAGCATACCTTCCAATATTCCAAAGGGCCAAAGAGGGACAATTTTGGTATGCAGAGCAAAAAGCCAGGCAACTGCACAATTTTTTTTAAGTGAGTTGTAACGTACTTTAACCCTTTTAAGCTGGCTTCCTCTCTGGCACTTAAAGGGTTACCCCTTTGAGTGCCTGCCAGAGAGGGGGTATCTGCAATACATTGCGCACCCCTGGCACTCAAAGGGTTAACTAACGCGGCTAGTGCTGGCTGCAAGCAGCATAGATCATAGATGCCATGATACTACCCAGCAGTGGCAGCTTTGACTGCTGAGGGCCGCTGTTGGTATGCCTGTTCAGTCAGTCAGGAGTGCACTGTGCAACTAATTACATTTTCAAGTTCAATTCACGGCCGGGCTAGTATGATCATCTCATCATCCTCCTGCGACCTGGCCTACCATCTCCATGTAACTTAGAGGCCAGGCAAGCAGTGGCAGCTGTCATATCAGTCCTGTCCTCTGCAAACTAGCACCGTGTGGCCAGGCATGACACCACCCCCAATGCATCGATCATGAACTCAGGCACCGCTTCTCATAAAGACACAGTCAGTGACTGAATGATAGACAATGGTACCTGGAGGATAGATCAGGACGAGCCGGAGAGAGAGGTGGTTGCTTGCCCTTGCATTCTTCTCAGCCATGTCGGAAACTTGATGCTAGTGCTGCAGTGCCAGTGTGCTCACTCAGCCTCAGAACTTCTTGCTCAGAATGGGCATGCATGCTCATCAATTAGTCATCTCACCACGCTGTAGCGTGGCTCACGTGATAAGCGTGGTGTCTGTAGGCTGCTGGAGCTGTACTAGCGTATGGGCAAAATGTATGGAGCGGGGAACAGGCTAGGAAAGTGGGACATAGTGCAATGCGGGTGGGACAGTGGGTTTGGGCCCTAAAATCGGGGCTGTCCCGTGTAAATCAGGACAGTTGGCTGGTATTAGTATTCCACGTACTGTGTAGGCAAAGGTTTGGCAACCTGAGGTCTTCTAGCTGTTGTAGACTGAATTTCCCATCAACCTCATCTCTATCTATGATGGAAATTGTAGTCCACAACAGCTGAAGGGCATTTTGTTACCCTGCTGGGTTATAGGAGCTCAAAGATTTTGTAGGATAATTCTGCAAATGCATAAGCTCAGATGAATGTGTCTAATTGTATTGCTCTGTGTAGAGAAATTATTTTTTTTTCTACAAATCTTCTCAAATATAATAAATTATTTATAATGAACACATTTTGCAACTTCACGATTCCCTTTCCAGCCGAAGAACGGGGGGATTTTTATGGCATGTTGGGATAGGCCAGGGCAGAAAACACGCAAGATATCTGGACGACCTGAAGAGATATGTTTGGCTTTTATCCCAAAAAAACAATGTAATTAATTCATTGCCTGGACTGTATAAAGAAGGCTGGGGGAGGGGGGAGATTGGTAAAGTCCTAAGGAAGTATAAAACTTTAGGGAGGATCATTAATTTTAAAGCAACTATTCACAATCTGCAATCTTTGAAAAGAACAGCAAAGTTTAATTATTAAATATGTATGCTATAGGGCTTTTATTGCTGAGTATAACAATGGAATTGCCTCTGCTGAGAGATGCTTCAATTAAAAGTTATTTTAACTAGAACCTGATTACCAAACTACTAAATTGCATATTTTCCTTCTGCTATCTATGGAAATATGTGATCCCTGACTAAAGATATCCACAGAGAGCAATGTTAACACACCACTTGCTGACGTGACCACAAGTGGAATTTGATTGATTCCAGGCCAGGTTTTGTTAAGTGTACCCAAAGAACAAAAAGTATTTACCTGGAAACTTACTCATATTGAGCCCTGAGAGAGGGCTAATGTGCTGCCGATGTCAGTGACACAATTTGTATCATAAAGGGGGTGGGCTTAATAATATTTTAGCCATTAAGTGGGCAGGAAGTGGGCAGAACAGGGTGCGAATGAGGAGAAGGGGACGAGAAGGGGAGGAACAGAGTGGGAAAGAGAATAAGTGGGTTGGAAGTGGGCAGAACAGGGTGGGAAGGAGGAGAAGTGGATAGGATGTGGGTGGAGCAGGATGGGAAGGAGGAGAAGTGGACAGGAAGTAGGTGGAGCAGAGTGGGAAGGAGGAGAAGTGGACAGGAAGTGGGTGGAACAGGGTGGGAAAGATTAAAAGTGGACAGGAAGTGGGCTGAACAGGGTGTGAAGGAGAAGTGGGATGAACAGGATGGGAAGGAGGAGAAGTGGGAGGAACAGGATGGGAAGGATGGGAAGTGGGAGGAAAAGAGTGGTAAGGGGGAGAAGAGAGAGGATCAGGGTGAAATGAGAAGTGGACTGGAAGTGAGGGGGCAGGATGGGAAGGAGGTGAAGTGGGTGGGAAGTGAAAAGAACAGGGTGGGAATGGGAGAAATATGGTGGAAAGGAGGAGAAGTGGGTGGTAAATAGGAGGAACAGGGTGGAAGGAGGAGAAGTGGGTGGTAAGTAGGAGGAACAGGGTGGGAAGGAGAAGAAGTGGGTGGGAAGTAGGAGGAACAGGGTGGGAAGGAGGAGAAGTGGGTGGGAAGTGGGAGGAACAGGGTGGGAAGGAGGAGAAGTGGGTGGGAAGTGGGAGGAACAGGATAGAAAGGTGGAGAAGTGGGCAGAATAGGGTGGGAAGGAGAAGTGGGTGGGAAGTGGTAGGACCAAGTCTGGTAGGAGGAGAAGTGGGAGAAACAGGGTGGGAAGGAGGATAAGTGGGAGGGGAGTGGGCAGAACAAGGTGAGAGAGAGAGCAAGGAAATGAACGGAACAAGGTGGGAAGGAAGGGAAGTGGGTAGAAAGTGAGTGGGAAGGAGAAGAAGTGGAACGGAAGTGGGTGGGAAAGAGGAGAAACTCACCACTGGAGAATCAGCCTCTGCCCCCACTCTAATAACCAAGGGGTTAAATAATAGCTTGTATAAGGTTCAGGGACACTGAGATTACTCTGGCCACACCCATAATTTATCATGTGGGTGTGTCCTTCAGCGTGCAGACATGCTCCTCCCCTCAGAATTTGGAGATCTAGGTAGTTGCCTACTCTGCCTGTTGGGAACTCTGGCCCTGATCAGGAGTGGGGACAAGGTGAGTGTACTGCAGTCATAGGGCAGGTATACGCACAGAGATTCAATAACAGGACATTTTTGCACGCAATCACCTTGATAGACGTACCCCAATATGTCAACGTTTAGTTTTAACCCTTTGTGTGCCAGAGAGCTATCCAACTCATTGTAACACAATCTGTCTTCTACCTGTCTATCTATCTATCTATCTCATATCTATCTATCTATCTATCTATCTATCTATCTATCTATCATCTGTCTGTCTATCTTTCTATATATCTATCTATCTGTCTGTCTATCTCATATCTATCTATCTATCTATCTCATATCTATATCATATCTATCTATCTATCTATCTATCTATCATCTGTCTGTCTATCTTTCTATATATCTATCTATCTGTCTGTCTATCTCATATCTATCTATCTCATATCTATCTCATATATATCTATCTATCTATCTATCTATCTCATATCTATATCATATCTATCTATCTATCTATCTATCTCATATCTATCTATCTATCTATCTATATATCTATCTCATATCTATCTATCTATCTATCTATATCTAATATCTATCTATCTATCTATCTCATATCTATATCATATCTATCTATCTATCTATATATCTATCTATCTCATATCTATATCATATCTATCTATCTATCTCATATCTATCTATCTCATATCTATCTCATATCTATCTATCTATCTATCTATATATATATCTCATATCTATATCATATCTATCTATCTATCTATCTATCTCATATCTATATCATATCTATCTATCTATCTCATATCTATCTATCTCATATCTATCTATCTCATATCTATCTCATATCTATCTATCTATCTATCTATCTCATATCTATCTCATATCTATCTATCTATCTGTCTGTCTATCTCATATCTATCTCATATCTATCTATCTATCTATCTATCTATCTCATATCTATCTATCTCATATCTATCTATCTATCTATCTATCTAATATCTATCTATCTATCTATCTCATATCTATATCATATCTATCTATCTATCTATCTATCTATCTATCTATCTATCTCATATCTATCTATTTAGCTATCTATCTATCTCATATCTATATCATATCTATCTATCTATCTGTCTATCTATCTATATATCTATCTATCTATCTCATATCTATATCATATCTATCTATCTATCTCATATCTATCTATCTATCTCATATCTATCTATCTCATATCTATCTATCTATCTCATATCTATCTATCTATCTATCTCATATCTATCTATCTATCTATCTCATATCTATATCATATCTATCTATCTCATATCTATATCATATCTATCTATCTATCTATCTCATATCTATCTATCTATCTATCTCATATCTATATCATATCTATCTATCTATCTATCTCATATCTATCTATCTATCTCATATCTATCTATCTATCTATCTATCTCATATCTATATCATATCTATCTATCTCATATCTATCTATCTATCTATCTCATATCTATATCATATCTATCTATCTATCTATCTATCTATCTCATATCTATCTATCTCTCTGTGTATCTCATATCTATCTATCTCATATCTATATCTATCTATCTATCTATCTATCTATCTATCTATCTATCTATCTATCTTTGTGTGTGTCATAGATAGTATTTCAGAGAATATTACCTTAGTGGCCCTTTGCTTGAACCTTTAACCTAAATCCTTCTGAACGGACCTCCAATTACCACTGCTTTGTTACTGGTGTCAGTATGTATCATGAAAGCCGGGTCATGCCAAGCCCCTCCCAACAAGTGTCTAAAAACGGGTCTAAACGAGGCATGGAGCCAAGCACTTCCCTGAAATAACCACAGACTGGGCCCCTTGGTGCAAGCAGAATGAATCGCTTAAGTGCCAGCCATGTGTGGCCAATACGATGGCACCTAAGGGCCATGGGGCATTTTTTATTTTTTTGTTGCATCAGAATCAGAGGTCTCTGAATGGCGTGCAGCCACGTGGGGACCACTGAATTTCATGACATACATATACATCATGGGTAGTTTACGCATGTTTTCCCCATGACATATATGTACGTCCTTGGTCCTTAACTCCTCAAGGACCGCGTGCCGTGCTATGACCGTCACGCAGTTTTGCCTTAAAGACTGATGACAGTCATAGCACGTCATGCACATCTTACTTACCTCGCTTCTCTGGGAGCGCTGCATTTAAAAACAGGGACTGAGATTAATCTCTTCAAGACTGGAGCAGTCTCTCTCTGTCCCCAACGCGGCTCGCTAATACACTTAACAGGTCACGTGTACTGGAGTGTCAGAAAGACCAAAGTGGTGAATTAATTGAAGGTTGCTTCCCAGGACTCTGGTCTTTAAAGGAGCAGTAAACTTTTTTATGAAAAAATATCTATTGTAGGGATTTTCCTATTGAGTAAAATAAGGGTACTCATACCGCCGAGAGATTTATATTTCCAGAGTTATTACAGTTTAAAACCATGGTTTTTTTATATTAGAGTGACCTCTAGTGGTCAAATTCTAATTAGGTTTCCTGTTAGATTCTAATGGAAAGGAAAGTCAGAAAAGTCAGAGACATACAGTTCTCCATAGAATGTGATAGAAACTGCTGAGTCACTTCCTGTCAGTTAGAACGATCAGGAAGTAAACCCAGTAAATTCACTTCCTGTCAGTTAGAACTATCAGGAAGTAAACAGAGTAAATTTACTTCCTGATTATTCAAACTTCTATAATTTTTGAATAAAACATCTGACAGCGGTGGGAGTGGCCTTGTTTTATTCAGCAGGAAATGCTCTGTAAAATATGTGTTTTCATAAAAAAAGTTTACCGCTCCTTTAAGGTCCACTTTTAAAAGTTTGCACGTGAAAGGGCATGCAACCAGGTAACTCATTAAGCATGCTGCCATGTGCAAAATGACAGGGCAGAGCGGCGCACGCAGAGAAGGTGACAAAGAGCCTGGAGCAGCGCTGAGCATACATGACTGCTTACACGACTGTCTCGTTAATGGAGATGGAGCATTACAGATGAGCATTCACGGGAAGATTATTCAGAGTAATAACCTATTTTGAGGCCAGTCCAGGCTCTTTATCTCCCCAACCTGACTATTTCTGCTGTGCTGTGGGATGAGATGGTAAGCATGATGGGACTTGTAGTCATGGGTATGTGTTCTTTGACTATGCGCCATGAGATCCTCCCGCCGTCATGCCGTGCGAGGTTCTCATATCACCATTTTAACCATGGCGGCATGCTTTAAAGGGATAGTAATACTTTGTTTTCTCTTTATTTGATTTTGTAGGCATTAAAAAAACATGAAGAACGATATAAGTCTTATCTCTCAAACCTTTATGGTTTGAGAGATATTCACAAGCAAAGTTTCCCCTCCCGCCCCTTTTACCTAGTGTAAGCCATCTCTTCTCAGATGTGGAATCCAGTCCATAGACCAGACAGATAACAGAAGGGGACAATCTTCTTCCTATGAGAACAATGAAAGCCCTGCCCCCTTGACAAGTTTTTCAGGTTTTTCCCTTATCTTAATTGAAGATTGTCCCTCTCTGCAGTCTACCTGGGCACCTCCCTTCTGCTCTGGCTGAGCAGTGTTACATCAGTAAAAGGGGTGGGAGGGAGATACTTTGTCATTGAATTACTCTGGAAATACAACTCTGACAGAATTGAAGTAACACTCTCCAAAGTCCAAATACTATGATGATTAATTAGAGCTGCTTTTATTATGAAACATTACTATCCCTTTAAGGGGTTAAGGAGACGATTTTGTGCATACATAGCTTAGTAAATTGACATTAGGCCAACATAGGAACAGAGCCTCAATTACAGGGCATTTTTGCATGCAATCAGCTTGATACATTTACCGACCTATAACAACGTTTATTTTTTTATTTTATTTTAAAGTTTATTAAAGTTCTGAAGTAACATACAAAATGCAGTCTAGAACGTAATAGAATACATAATACAGTGTAGAAGACAATAAGAAAAGCATAGTCCACTAACAATCGTAAAATCAAAGGTGGCAATAAAGATCATACGACAATCTAAATATAATAGCTGTATAAGAACAGTATTTCGAAAGGCAGGATACATAAAAAGATATCTAGTAAGGAATTGAGCTATAGAGGAGATAGTCTCAGTGTAGATCGAGACCATTAACTGTACATAATCAGGACAAACCGCCAACCCCAGTCCAATGTCACCAGTATGGTCTAACCTGTAATAGCAGTCAAAAGGGTCTGAAAGTCGTTACATATAGCAGTCGAATTAGTGAACTATACGTATATAAAGAAGCATAAATTCCAAGGTAAATAGAAATGAGTGACTGAAGGTAGAAAAGTAGAGAGGAAAGGATGTAAGAGGGGGGAACACAGGGGGGCAAAGAGATAAAAGGTTTAGGGAGGGAGAGCCCAGGGGAGCGAAGAGCCAGAACCCGAATTCAAGCCGACAACCGCCTAGCTGTAGGAAGTATGTTATTGCCTACATATGTGGCAACACCCCACACCAAGGGATGTATCAGGACCTTGATACTGCTCGTGAAGAGAACAGAAGTGTGTAAAGAGGCATTATGGAGATGCAATCCAGTGACCCCAGAGTCTATCATATTGAGCCATGTTGTTATGTTCTAGTGCATGACATTTCTCCATTCGGAGGAGGTAATCTACCCTTTCCAACCATAGGTGAGCTGAGGGAATCTGCTTGGATTTCCACAAGCCTGGAATTACAGCTTTCGCCACGTTAAGAAGTGGAACCAGAGTCCGTAATGAAACCTGGGAATTAGCCATTGAAGGAGGTTGAATATAGGACAATAGGAAGATCAAAGGATCAAGAGAAAGAGTTATCCCCATTTTCCTAGCGATGATTGAGCGGACTTCTTCCCAACATGGGGACACACATGAACATGTCCACCAAATGTGATACAATGATCCCACTTCTAGAGAGCACCGCCAACACATTGGCGAAGCAGACTGGTATATCTTAGACAGCTTTTGCGGAGTTAGATACCATCTCGTATACAATTTGTAATTCATTTCCCTGATGCTGGAAGAACGTTCATACTTAAAGTTAGCCCGAAACACCCAATCCCAGATGGACGTGTCCGAGGGTAGAGACAGATCATGTTCCCAAAGAGTCAAAAAGTATGGTTTAGGGCATGCAGAGGGGTCAGATAGTATGTTATAAGTAGTTGACAGAGGTCGTCGCACTGCAGTCCTAGAAGCTAGGATGGATTCGAGCTTGGTGAGATCTCTCATAATCACTCCACATCTTGAGTGATGTCGTAACCAGTGGCGGAGTTGAAAAAAAGCCCACCAAGGTATCCTACATTGACCCAGATGTAACTGGAGTTCTTCCCTAGTAAGGGGTTGTGGCAACTTAAGTAGGCACCCTAGGGTAGTAAGGCCATAAGGTTCCCACTCCTGAAACACGGTTGGTTTGAGTCCCGCTGGAAAGTCCAGGTTTCCCACAATAGAGATCAGAGGTGAAGGGAAAGTAGATAGCGGATTGGGGATGTCCGTAGAATGCCAAAGAGACAATATGTGACCTAAGACTGGCTGGGATTTACATTCAGTTGGGACATCAGAGCGTCTCAGCCACAAGAGTTGTATAGGGTCTAGCCATGCTATATCCGCATCTATGGTGTCTATCCACCATTTCTTATTCGCCAAAGAGAAGTCAAACACCTTGGAGATGGCTGATGCCTTGTAATAAGTGTGAAAGTCTGGAAGTCCTAAGCCACCTTGGGCTATAGGTCTAGATAAGATAGCATTACGGAGTCTAGGTTTTTTCCGAGCCCATATAAAGGTGGTGACTTCCGATTGTAGAGTATTTATCAAATGACCTGGGAAGTGTAAGGGAATGGTATTAAAAACATAAAGTATTTTAGGGAGGATCATCATCTTTAAAATGTTTATTCGTCCTAGCCAGGATGTGGACAATAGGCTCCATCTCCTGAAATCAGATTTAACCGAGTCCAAGAGTGGGAGAAAATTCAGTTGAGGGATGTCAGAAATCTTCGAAGATAGTTTGATACCCAAGTAGGTAATATGTGAGGTCGTCCACTTGAATGGGTAACTTCTCTGCAACGGCGACATCTCCTTCAGAGACAGATTGATGTTCAAAATTTCAGATTTAGAGAGATTAATCTTCGCTCCTGACACCAAACAGTACCGGTCTAGGGCGTTCAACACCCGTGGGAGTGAGGAAGCTGGGTTGGTCAGGGTAAACAGGACATCATCTGCAAAGGCGAGAAGTTTGTGTTCTGATCGAGCTACCTTGATTCCCTGAATATTAGGATCGTTATGGACAGAATGTAGTAGGGGTTCCAAAGACAAGTTAAAGAGAAGTGGAGAGAGAGGGCATCCCTGGCGTGTCCCATTTCGAATGAGAAATGGGTCCGAATATGTCCCATTCACCAGAATCTTTGTTGA
This sequence comes from Rhinophrynus dorsalis, assembly GCA_037306005.1. NCBI lineage: Eukaryota > Metazoa > Chordata > Amphibia > Anura > Rhinophrynidae > Rhinophrynus > Rhinophrynus dorsalis. The sequence goes on along the minus strand of CM074723.1, from coordinate 474,787,976 downwards.
CGGAGAAGAGTAAAGACTCATTATGCATTGTATGAGAACAACGTTTATGTTTTTAACCCTTTGAATGCCAGAGAGATATCCAACGCATTGCAACGCAATGCGTTGGATACCTCTCTGACACTCAAAGGGTTTAAAACAGATTTTTTTTTTTTTTTTACCCCAAATGAAAGTAAAAGTTCAACTAACAAAATAAAGGCAATTTTGCATGTGCTCGTAGATCTGTCTTGCAACAGCTACTGAAAATAATATCAAATGTTGAACTATTTTACCAGACAAAAGGTTGTACTAATGTTTACCTTCTGCTTGCAAATATTAACTTGGAAAATCCAGATTGTCCACAATTGCTTATCACATTAAATCTCTAGTTACCAGTGTTATTGAATGAATGCTTTCAGACATAAAATGTAGCTATTAATGCAATTACTCAAATATTGTAACATTGTATATACTTAAACCATTTCAATGTTTAGATGAATTGATAAACCAGGCTACAAAGGAGAACAAATCCTGACCAGTTCAAAGAGTAATGACCCAGAGCTTCCTAAACCTTTCCTTGTGGTCGAATGAAATCAGCATGGAACTCTAAACTCTTTAGCACCCTAGGAGCTAAAAAATAGTAACATAGTAGATAAGGCTGAAAAAAGACATGCGTCCATCAAGTCCAGCCCATGCCAAAAACACCCCTGTTGATCCAGAGGAAGGCAAAAAAAGCCCTCTGGAGCCATTTCCAATCTAGTCCCAAGTGTGCGTGTGGGAGGGGAAATTATTCCTTCCTGACTCCAATTGGTAGTCAAATAGTTCCCCGGATCAATATCCTATTTGCTTTGAAGCCATCTGTCATAATTGTCAATATTGTTCTGTGCTAGATAGGCATCCATTGCTTTTTTGAATGCAGTTGCATTATCTGCAAGCACAACATCCCGAGGCAAAGAATTCCATAGCCTTACCGCCCGTAAAGAATCCCTGCCTTTGTTTTAGTCGAAAGCGCCTTTCCTCTAGTCTTAATGGATGACCTCTTGTTCTTAGCTCAGCTCTTTGCATAAATAATTCATTGGATAGTTCTTTGTATTGACCTTGAATATATATGTAAATGGTAATCATATCACCCCTTAGACGTCTCTTCTCTAATGTAAACAAACCCAGTTTGGCTAGTCTCTCTATATAACTCAGATCCTCCAATCCCTTTATCGGTTTTGTTGCACGTCTCTGCACCTTTTCCAGTTCAGTAATGTCTTTTTTAAGAACAGGCGCCGAAAATTGTACTCCATATTCTAGATGAGGCCTAACCAAGGATCTACACAGAGGTAGGATAATATTACCTTCATTATGAAAAGAAATATAAATTATAGTTGTTTCTAACAAGGTACTCAGGGTGTTAGGGGATGCTCTGTTCCTTAGTTATTTCATTTTAAAGGGACACTAAGGTCCCATAAATAATTCTTCTTGTTTTGTATAGTTTAAAAAAAAAATTATGTGGCACAAATCCTATCTCTGAAACCTTTATGATTTGAGAGATATCCCCATGTAAATTTCACCCCTCCCTCCCCTGCTGACGTCAGAGCTGTGCTGACAGCAGGAGATTGCGGTCCGCGAACCAGCCGAGAGCTCTGCAGCAGAGCCAAAATTGTGTTATTAGAAAATAATGACTTAATTGGAAAGGTCTACAAAGTGTGCCTGGTTTACAAGCACACTTTGTAGACCGTTCCAATGAAGCAGTTCATTTTAAATAACTCAGTTTAGACTCTGCTGAAGAGCCTTCTTGAGTCGGCTGACTTGAATCTCCTGCTGTCAACTTTACATGTTATATCAAGAAATGGGAAACTTTACATTTGAATATCTCTCAAACCATAAAAGTTTGGGAGATAGGATTTGTGCCACATAATTTATTTTTTTAAACTCTGCAAAACAAGAATTTTTTTATAGGACATTACTGTCACTTTAAACTGTTGTGTTTTTGTAAATCAACAGTGTCACTTGGGAGTTATGCAGTAAGGTATGATAAAAGAGGTGATAATGTGTTGACACCCTCACCAGAGTGAAAAACTCTCCAGTTCCTATGCAATTGTAGGGGCCTATGAACAAGTTAACAGTGTGTAGAGGACCTTGCCTTTTTCTATGTAGACACAAATCACCATATGCACTAATGGTTAGGGATGCAAAGGAAAGGGAGGGGAGGAGAAGTTCCCTATTAGCATACAGGGTTGTTGAACTGCTGGCGATGTGGAAGGGATGCCCTCCCTTCCTCATCTACGGCAGTACACAACTCTGAATAACATAGGAACTGGAGAAGTGACATCACTGGAGAAGTCTTCTCCTCGCTATGACCTCTTTATTGTGTCTTAGTGCAAATACCCTCCGATTTCTAAAACAAACTCCAACATCTTAACTATTGTTTTCAACCCCTTGAATGCTTCATTTGTGTCCAGACAGTTCACCTACAGTTCACTTGGAAGGAGATGCACTAGGATGTGATTCAGAAGTGATAGAGAGGAGATGTACAGATCATTCATCCATACCCTGTGTTATTTTATGGAGCCTATGCACTAAGATGTCTCAGGTGAAAGAGTTCAGTGCATAAGCTCTATAGAATAACATAAGAACTTGGGAAGTGATATCACTAGAGAAGTTATCTCCTCTTCATCATCTCTTCATCACACCTTAGTGGATAAACACTCCATTTCTATAACAAAATGCAACATCTTAACTATTGTTTTCAACCCCTTGAATGCTTGATTGGTCTCCAGTGCATTGTTTCACTCTTCTTTGCAAAAGCGTATCCTCACTGGTGGTTGTTCTCACCCCGTGTTATAAGGGTCCACTCAACAGGAGGATTTCCAGTAGTAGCTAATCTCTGTCTCCTGTCTCCTCCATTGAGTCTCCTCTTTTGGATTCCATAGCCACCTCAACTCCACTATCACAGGCCATGACCATTGGTACCACCTTTGCAGCACCACTCTGATCCTGGCACCATGGCAGACTGCACCTCCTCTGAAAATGGAACCACCAAGGCCAGCACTGAGCCAGGACCCACCAGCTTCCACTCAACCTCCAGCCGCACAGCAGCCAGAACCAGTAGCTTAGAGGCAGGTAAGCAGCTGGATCTTCTATGCCACTGGTCGGAGACAATGTGAGGGGTCATACAAAGGACTTTACCTTTAGGGGGCTGCTGGACAATGAATAGCAGAGGAATGAGGAGATTGTCGCTATCAACCAGATCTTGTGCAATATCACCAAAAGCCTCAGTCATCACCCTGTGCTGGATACTCCAGCAGCAAATGATGGTGGTTCTGATGGTGATTCCGGGGCTAACCACTGAACTCCAGACTTGACTGAGACAGTGGCAGTCCTGGGATGCTTACTACTCACCGCAGCTAACAAAGAATTCCACCGGGAACAGCTGGTGGCAGTGTTGCAGATTGCCCAGCTCTTCCAGCCACATAAGTTGCAGGATCTACTAGACCAAATACTATCCATGCACCCATCACCATCTTCACCACTGTGCTCAACATCCATGCTTCTGCCAGCTGTTGCACAAACACCTGCAGCCAAGCAATTTCCATTATCAGTTGACTAATAACCACCAGTCGTCCTCCTCCATGTCAGGTGATGCTGGTTCTACACCTCCTCGCCTCCAACCTCACAAGCATGGCCACCCTTAGGATGCAGCATTACCTACATCCTCCCTTCAGGGAGCACTGCTCCGGGACTGGGAGGTAACGGGGTCATAGAAACATAGAATTTGACAACAGATAAGAACCATTTGGCCCATCTAGTCTGCTCATTTTCCTACTGTAAAAACTTCTTTTTGGTCCTTGGTCCTTTTCTTATGTTAAGGACAGCCTTATGCCTATCCCATGCATGCTTAAATTCTGTCACTGTGTTAACTACTACCATTTCTACTGGTAGGCTATTCCACTTATCTACTACCCTCTCAGTGAAGTAAAACTTTCTTACATTATATCTAAACCTGTGTTCCTCTAGTTTTAGACTATGGCCTCTTGTCTTAACATTTTTACTCCTATGAAATGTGCTTCCCTCCTGTACTTTGTTGAATCCCTTCATGTATATGAATGTGTCTATCACATCCCCTCTCTCTTCTCTCCTCCAAGCTATACATGTTCAGATCCTTTAGTCTATCCTGATATTTCTTTTCCTGTAAACTGGGATCTCCTTCTCTAACACAGAAAGCTGACGTGAGTGCAAGGGGAGGGAAGGGGGAACTTTGAAAGCTTAGATCTCTCAAACCATAGACTGGCCAGCGGCTCTTCAGCAGAGCCAAAATAGCGATATCTAAAAATAAATACTTAATTGGAATGGTCTACAAAGTGTGTTTGCAAACCAGTCACACTTTCTAGACTGTTCCAACAAAGTATTTATTTTTAGATATCGCTATTTCGACTTTGCTGAAGAGCCGCCGTCTGGTTGCGCGATCAGAATCTCCTTCTGACAGCTCATGTCAGGGAAAGGGGAGGGAGGGGGGAACTTTATCTTCGTATATGTCTTAAATCATAAAGCTTTGAGAGATCGGACTAACCTCAAGTAATCTATTTTTTAATATCTACAATATAGCAATTATTTAATACATGATTTAACTATCCCTTTAAGGATCCAATATAGTATTAACATATTGCGGTGAATACTAGGGATGGGCGAAAATGTTCGCCTCAAATTGAAATCGGCAAATAATGGCACTTTCCGCTTGGTGAAAAATTTCCCCCGAAAAGTGCTGTTTTTTCGCTTTTTCCCGCCTTTTCCGCCCATTGAAATCAATGGGAAGAAATATTTCTACACCACACAAAAATTTTCTGCAGCCATATAAAAGGCTGTCAGGTCTCACAGCAGCCATTTTGTGTTTGTGAGAGGAGAGAGCAGCATGATTTTGAGCTAGAGGAGATAGGCAAATAAAGGGGAATTGAAGCTTAGTTTAGGAAGTCATTTAGGTAGGACATTTGTTCTCTGTATTAGGGGAGTCTGGGGGCAGTTTAGAGGATAAGAAGGGAGGAAGGAGGTTGTCCCCCAAATACTTCAAAATCACATGACAGGCAAGACACAGGCAGCTAGGGACCTATTTGCTTGCTGATCTTGCTTTATTGTCCCTGTGCTGGGTGGGGAAGTCTGGGGAAAGACATTGTTGATTTTCTTTTTCAGTTATAATTTTTTTTGGACAGACTGTGATAAGACAACAGGGTGGACAACTTAAAAAAATAAATTAAATAAAATAAAAAAAATAAAAAAGAACAAAAAATGAAATATCTTAGGTGACAGTGACAGACAGCTGACTGGGCTTAGGCAAGACATCATACAGCTCCATCAGTTGTGTTGTGCACCGTACAGTAAAAAAACACAGTGTAGTTGCGTAATGTCCAGCAAACGCACAAGGGGAAGGGGGTGGGGGAGCAGTGTAGGGATGTGAGAGTAAAGTAGTAGTCCAAAAACCTACTGCAGCAATGGTTGTTGCAGCGTGTGCAATCAATGATGATGATCCCTTTACTCCAAGGGAGGATGCAGTTTGTCAAGGTCCCAGCAAAACTAGTTCCAGCACCACCAGTGCCAGTAGAAATATAGAACCAAATAAGAAGAACACTGAAGATTACAACAAGTCACATTCAAGTGTTGATGATGCTGGCAAAAGCATAATAGAGGAAGGTGTAGCAGCTGAACTGCCCGCTACATCAGACAGTGAGACACCAAAACACCTGTCCTCAAAGTAGTAGTGAATTTTGTTACAGTAAAAGTAAAAAGAAATTGTTTGAGACCTCCAAAAGCTTAGAGGAATAGAAGGGTAGTAGTGGGTAAGAACTGTCAGGTGATGCTGATGTTGCTGAGGATGACCTAATGATGACTGATGATGATGCAGATCTAGAATATATCCCTCAAGCATCCTTCTCTTGTTCAGATACAGATGAAGTTGAGAGTGAGGATGGTGTCAGGGCTATAAGGTTAGCAGAAAGTCAAAGGCTGTATCTTCCGCCACTTTTAAGGAGCACTGTGCCTGTCTATAAACTGTTTGAGAAAGCCATTGGAAAGTCTGACCCTGGACAAGCACAGATGTCAAAAAACACACAGTCACTCTATCAGTCATCCTCAGCATCATCGCCTCTTCAAAGACTAAGGGCTGTATGTTCAAAGGGATAACGACAAGAAATTGTCGTATGAAAGACAAATATAAGTCATTAAATGCATGAACGACATATTTTCTATAGAGTATACAACAAAAAACTAGTAATGTCCGTTGTATACGACACAACTCCAGAACTGACGGGCAAAGGGGCGGGGCAAGGGCGTGGCTAAACTATTCTCCAGTGTCGTATAGAAGAAAAGAAAATTTGACGTAACTAACGACAAAAAAATGTCTTTCAAAAGACAAAATTTGTACGTTAAGAAAAAAGTGGAGGGAATGTGTTCTGAATGTAAGAATTTTTGTCTTTAGTTAAGACATTTTTGTCGTTAGTTAAGACATTTTAAAGACATTTTTGTTGTTAAGACATTTTTTAAGACATTTTTGACTTTAGGTAAGACATTTTTGTCTTTAATTAAGACATTTTTTGTCGTTCCATACGACCATTTCAGTCAGGAGGAACAACATATTTCCAATCACAACCGACACTCTCTGAAAATATTAATGATCCCAACTACACTATACTTTGAAAATTCGTTACAAACAACAAAAGCTATTTCGCTACTTCTTTGAACATATGGCCCTTAGTCCCATTCAGCCACACACACACCTGTTTTGAGTACCCAGCAACACAGGTTTTGTTAGATATGATGAGTACCTCTGGTGCTGCTGCTGTAAGTGCTGCCCCTTTGACACCTAGTAGTAGTGGCAGTAGAATTACATCAACATCTAGCTCCAGTAGTTGTAGCAGAAACCACACATGACAGACAAAGTCAGGACAAATATATTAACAGCAGCACAGATGAGGAGGTGGAGGGATGTGAAGAAGGGCTGCCACCATCTACCCTGCTTGGGACCACTGCTATGAGCGATAAGTAATATGTGTAATAATCTGAGACGGAGGATAGAGTATGACAATGGTAAAAATACATACACAAATCACACCATGCAAGTCCCCCCCCACCACCACTATAATACATATCTACCACATTGTAGGTTATACTTTATATTTTTTTTATTACTTGATATCATCCTGAATATGAGCCCAGCACAATTATGATAAAGGCTTATTACGGGGTTTACAATTTATATTATCAGTATGGATCAGCGCAGGTTAATTTTTGCTTTTGTGTTTCTTCTAGGTTTTTCCTAAGTTTGGGGGCTCATTCCTTGCAGTGTTCCATACCCTAATCACTAGATTCATTCACATCCTTCACATTAAATATATTAATCATGGTGGTTTAGTGCTGTGGGTTTTCTATCTTTGTTTACAATACATACCTGCCAGGTTAGGTTGTACTTTATATTTTTTTATTACTTGATATCATCATGAATATGTGCCAGTGTCACTTAAGCAAGAAAGTGTTGTGGTCAAAGGACAAATGCATTCTGCATACCAACACATTTTTCAAGCCATATTTTGCTGTAGGACTCACAACTTTGACTTTCAGCCACTTATTTCTATACTTCATCCCTCAGAAGAAGTTATATTATAGTGGGAAATGCAGTACATATAGGAAATTTAGGCGAGAAATGTGTTAAAATAGGCGGAAAATGTGTTAACATAGGCGGAAAAAATTTGTTAAAATAGACGAAAAGGAGAAAATATTTGCATAGGCGGAAAGGCAAAATTTTTCATGGGAAAAGCGAAAAATCGGCACGTTTTCACAAAATTTTTCACGGGAAACTTTTCACACTTTTCGCCCACCCCTAGTGAATACATCTTTTTTGTGTGACATGTATTTGGGATCCCAGTGCTTTACTGTCACCAGCAGCTTACCAGTTATTGTACTTGATCATTTACATTTGGTGGGGATTTTTATACACAGTTTTTGTTGTTTAAAGGGGAACTACCACCCCGCAATAACTTTACCTTAAATCAGTCTTCATCTGGTGACTAGCTGCTTAGTAGCGCTAGTCGCCAGTGATGTCCGTGCGCCTGCGCTGTCAGTCCCTTTTGAGCCGGCCGGCTCAAAATGGACTGACAGCGTAGGCGCACAGACGTCACTGTGACGAGATGTCCGTGCGCCTGCTCCTGTGACCGTCAGAAAAAGGCAAAAATCTTTTGAACCGGGTAATATTTCTGGCGACTAGCGCTACTAAGCAGCTAGTTGCCAGATGAAGACTGATTTAAGGTAAAGTTATTGCGGGGTGGTAGTTCCCCTTTAAGCTTGTTTTACCTTTCTCTCATTGTTGACAAACTATTTTTATATAAATAAATTATTTTTCATTTTTGATATTGATGTTGTACTCATGTGTTTTGGCACTAGGATCTTTCTACTATTTTAGTTCTCCAAGATGTCTGGAACAACCTACCTGCCGAGTTCATTAAAACTGTGTGCAAGTTACCTAGAGGAATTGATCCTGTTTTGAAGGCAAAGGGTGGTCACACCAAATATTTATTTGATTTACATTTTCTTCTGTTCACTCGCTTTGCATCTTGTTAATTGATAAAAATAAACTATTAATATGTCTGTTTTTGAAAGCATTCTTACTGTACAGCATTTTTTCACATCTGCCTAACACTTTAGTACAGTACTGTATATATATATATAAACACACACACATACACACACATAAATATACACGCACATACATACATTCATAAGGTATATTCACACACACACATATGCGCACACCTATATATACACACATCCACTCACAAGGAATACACATACACACATATACATACACACATGGCATACACACATATATACACACATAACACACAAACATACACACACAAGGCATATGCACACACACACACACACACACATACATGCACACATACACACACAAACACATACACACACAAGACATACACACACACACACACACACCCCACACACACACCCCACACACACATAAGACATATACACACCACACACACAAGACATTTACACCACACACACATACACATACACACACATATACACACACATACACAAACTTCTTTTATCTGTACCCCAAAGTCCTTTTGGAGAGTGGACATTTCTTGTCTTTGCGTTCATGTCCTATATCACTTACTAAGGCTGTGTCCTATCACTGTACACGTCCTGCCTGAACTTGCAGAGAAGACCTCGGTTACAGAAACACTCGTCTCACGGGAATTTCCTCAGAAGGCGAAACATGCTGGGTTCCACTGATTCCTTTCCATGTCAAAATGTTTGCCCGTCTGTACCCTGAAGACTTCCACCATTCTTTTGTGTAATTTGAATTAGATCACACGGACTAGTCCTGTCTTGTACTCTTTCTTCTTCTGTCTACTGTCCATGTCCTGGTGACAAACCTAACAGGTCACCTTTATCCCTACTTTTGGTTTTGTTCCTCTTACTCATCCCTGTTTTGTTCAGGACCAGATTTAGATACAAGGTGCATCTAAGCAAGGCATTCTAGGTGCCCTAAACTCCTCCCATGGCAACACCCCATTCCTCACATGACTCCACCCCCAGTCTCATCCACTGTTTCCTGGCACATAAAATACCCTTGGCCAATAGCAAGCAAGGACAAAAAAATAAGCATTAACCCCTTGGTTCCTAGAGACGTCTCCAATGCACTGCTCCGAAATGTGTTAGAGGTCTAACTAGTATCCAAGTGATTAAAGTAGATGTGTCACCTATGGACAACATCCCATCAATAGTTAGGAGACATATCCAATACCTTGAAAACAAAATGTATTTTTTATTTTAAGTTTTAATTTCGTTTAAATTTAACTTACAAAATCTGTGCTGCAGCCACTTCCGGGTGACTGCGGTTCTCTGCGGTTACAGAGCTCCGCCTCTGCTCTCTTCCCCCCTCCGATGACAGAGGCTTCTGTCTGTAAGCTGGAGCTGTCTCATTGGCAGAGATCAGTGTCTAGCCAATGAGATCCCTTCAGCTTATTGACAGAAGCCTCCGTCACTGGAGGAAGGAGGAGATTAGAGGCAGAGCTCCGGGCTGCAGTCTACATGGAAGTTAAATTTAAAAGAAAATAAAACTTAAAATAAAAAATAAATAAAGTTTTCATGGTACTGGATATGTCTCTTATTGATTTATGGGATGTTGTCCATAGGTGACACATCCACTTTAAATAATAGCCTGTAATGGGGTATGAAACTGGTGACGGGACATTGAGATTTCTTTGTCCACACCAATAATTTAGAATGTGGGTGTGGCCAGAACAGGTGAGGCACCGCCCCTCTATATCTGGAGTTCTAGGCAGCTGCTTCCTCTCCCTATTGGGAAATCTGGCCCTGGTTCTGTTTCTTTAGTTTTGATTGGTTCCATGTTAATCACTGTTTATGTTACTTTGTCCAGTATGGACAGAATACAGAACTTAAAGGGACAGTAATGTTTCTTAATAAAAGCAGCTCCAATTAATCATCATAGTATTTGGACTTTGGAGAGTGTTATTTCAATTCTGTCAGAGTTGTAGTTCAAGAGTAATTCAATGACAAAGTATACCCCTCCCGCCCCTTTTATTGATGCAACACTGCTCAGCCAGATCAGAAGGGAGGTGCCCAGGCAGACTGCAGAGAGGGACAATCTTCAATTAAGGTAAGGGAAAAACCTGAAAAACTTGTCAAGGGGGGCAGGGCTTTCATTGTTCTCATAGGAAGAAGATTGTCCCCTTCTGTTATCTGTCTGGTCTATGGACTGCATTCCACATCTGAGAAGAGATGGCTTACACTAGGTAAAAGGGGCAGGAGGGGAAACTTTGCTTGTGAATATCTCTCAAACCATAAAGGTTTGAGAGATAAGACTTATATCGTTCTTCTTGTTTTTTTAATGCCTACAAAATAAAGATAAAATGTAGTATTACTATCCCTTTAAAGAGGAGCAGTTCTGGAGCAAATAAACTGCACCATAGGAACAAACATTCTCAAAATGTCCAGAGGATTTAACCCATTCTGTTCTAGAGAGAGCTATTGAAATAATGCATTGGATACCTCTCTGGACTGGTTTACTACAACCTCAGCATAATGCTAACCAGAGCTTGATATAAAGATAGAAGCCATTCACATCACACCGCAGGGAACCGTGAATGCACTCCCTGGGGCAGCTGGGAGGGAGGTGAGAGGAGAAGAGGAGCTCTGGTGTGCCCAGTATGCAGAAGTGCACAGCAGAGAGGAGACAATATCTTTAAAAGTACTTACTTTTAGAAAAAAAAACCTAAGCTTTCCTACTACTACTTTATTAACAAAACGTATGTTAAATTTTTTTTTGAGGTGATACATCCCCTTTAAGCCTACATGAGCTCTAGTTCGATGTTGGCACGTTAGCTCCCTCAAAGCAATCTTGTACACATGTCCGCCATGTTTTATTTTATGAAGTCTCGGCTAAGTAAAGCATACATATTAAAGGGATAGTAATACTTACAATGTAAAAAAAAATATGTTGCAGGGTTTATCCCCCTGAGTAAAACAAGAGTACTCCCACTGCTGAAAGGTGTTTCATTCAAAAGTTATTAATTTTCAAAGTTTAATTTTTTAGGTGCAATATCACAGTGGCTTGAAATTGTACAGTGGCGCTGTTGCTACACCATCCTATGGAGATTTATGGTCCCGGGACAAGAGCTGTCCATAGGATCATGTAGCAACAGCGCCACTGTACAATTTCAGGCCACTGTGATATTGCTACAAAAAAACACAAACAGAAAACAGCGCAGGGAATTCCTCTAAGTGTAGTATCTTCACAATTTCAAGCCTTCACCTTCACCACGTGCATATGGATGGTACTCACTTTTTTGAGAGGATAATACTGCCTCTCAGTATATCTCACACTCCTGGTATACACCCCAGGTATGGTAATCACCTCTTAGTCTCCCAGGTATCTTCCACCAATAAACTTCTTCTGTGTTCCTTTCACTGTGATATTGCACCTAAAAATTCAACTTTGAAAATTAATAACTTTTGAATGAAACACCTTTCAGCAGTGGGAGTACTCTTGATTTACTCAGGGGGATAAACCCTACAACATTTTTTTTTTTTACATTTTAAGTATTACTATCCCTTTAAAGCTAAATCAATGCATAGGGACCATGGAGGATTTTCATATGCATGTGGTTGTTAAGAGTCTGAAGTAGCAATTAAATTATATGATCTCTAAAGTACGAGACTGGAAGAAGAAAGACAAATGATTCGATTTACAGCTCTGCAGAGGGGAAATCTGCGATCAGCCGGAGTAGGAAAACGCATTAGCTCATACTCCTGAGCTAATCCATGTAAAACCAATGAGCCATCACCTGCAGGACTGCATTTCTATCCAGAGCAGCAGATTGTGTTCGTTTCACAGGGCTGATGTTGCAAAGTCTATTTTTGAAGCTACATTTAGTCGTACTAGGAATTGTTTGCTTTATCTTTAGTCTTCATCAGCAAGTCGCATCATCGCTGTCTCTTCTTCTATTTTAACCCTTTGAGTGCCAGAGGGGTACGGAACGCATTGCTTTGCAATGCGTTCCGTACCCCACTGGCGCTCAAATGGTTAAAACATCTGAGTGCAAGAGGGGTACCCAACGAATTGCTCAATGTGGTTAACCCCTTAAGGACTGGCCGTGACCTCGTGGACCACAGAGCATTTTTTTTTTTTTTTACGGAATCGGATTCAGGGATCCCCGAATGGGGAGCCCTAAAATCCATGACGTGCCAGGACCATCACTTGTCCTTAAAGGGATAGTAATGTGTCGCAATAAAAGCAGCTCCAATTAATCTTCATAGTATTTAGGCCATGGAGAGTGTTATTTCACAAGTGTGAAAGACTTGACCCCATCCTTTAGCCAATCAGCAACTAGAGGAAGAGGTCACATCCCACAGGGGTTGTTCAGCCCTCCAATCCACTCCCATCCCCGATAGGTCCATATAAGCAAGAAGAGCTGGAGCAATTCTTGGATGCAGCAGGGGTCAAATAAAAATTTCTCAAAATTATCCTTTGATTTAAATGTGACTTTTAATCCCTTCACTGTTAGCAAGGTCTCCAACTCATTGCTTCTCGATGCGTTAGAGACCTCATTAAAGGAATAGTAATGTTTCACAATAAAAGCAGCTCCAATTAATCTTCATAGTATTTGGGCCATAGAGAGTTTTATTTCAATACTGTCAGAGTTGTAGTACAAGAGTAAATGAATGATAAAGTATCCCCCTCCTGCCCCTTTTACTGACGAAACACTGCTCAATTCAGAGCAACAAGACTGTCCGGATGGATTGCAGAGAGAGATAATCTTCAGTGATCATAAGGAAAAACCTGAAACACCTGTCAAGGTCAAGAGACCAGATTCCACATCTGAAGGGAGGTGGTTACACTAGGTAAAAGGGGCAGGAATGGGATACTTTATCAGTCAATTACTCTTGTACTACAACTCTGACAGTAGTGAAATAACACTCTCCACGGCCCAAATACTATGAAGATTAATTGGAGCTACTGTTTTTGAGAAACATCACTATCCCTTTAAGTGCAGGACAGCCATGACGGTCTTGGCACATCATGGTCCTTAAGGGGTTAAAGCTGCAATACATTTCCTTTTAATTAATTGCAAACCCCTCTGGCACTCAAAAGGCTAAAAAAGGTTAATTTTACAATTATACATACAGTATTGGAGGACATTCAATGGAATGGAATCTTTAAAGATATAAAATGCACAAGAAAATTGTATTGAACACATATATACCATTGGTGAATAAACACAAAAGGGAAAATTAAGTCCAGTGTGGCTTAAAAAAAGAGATTAGCAAGGCAACAAGAAGGCTTTTAAATAATTTAAGTCATAAAGGCAATATAATCTACAAACAATCTATTAGCTTAGCCAATACTGAAAATGAGAAAAGGATTGCAAAAGAGAGCTAGACAAATTCTAAACTACTAGTATATAAATGGAAAAAAGAATAAGGTGGATAGTGGGCCCCATGAAACTGAGACAGATGAATTAATTATTAAATATAAGGCAATGGCTGACACGTTAAATTAAGTATTTACTTCTGTATATATAAACAAAGTAGCAACGGCAGACTCTGAGCCAACAGGAAGAATCACAGACTATCCTCCATCATGTCTATGGCTTACTGAGGACCCAGTCAGTTAGCAATTGGACTTGATGGCATATACCCAAGGGTATACCCCTTAAGGGGCTTAGTTTAGTAATAGTAATATGATTACATTTCATATTTACTGATTCACTCTTATCATAGTTCCCTTTCACTGGAGGAAAGCAAATGTAGTACCATTGTTGAAAAATTGGGCAAGATCTAAACTAAGAAATTACAGACAATAGTGTTCAAGATAAGGACTTTGTTTCATCCAACATTATTAATAGAAGGAAGAATGATTTTTCGAAGAATAGTTCATGTCAAACTAATTTACTTTCTTTCCACGAAAAGGTAATCAGTAACTTAGGCAAATATATTGCTATATTGCTATTGATGTAATATACTTGCATTTTGCAAAAACCATTGATACTGTGACTCACAACAGACTACTACATAAAATAAACGGTTTTGGCTTGGAAGGTGATATCTGTGCACAGATAGAGTGCTGGGTAACTAAAGTTGCATGAGGAGAGCCACAAGGGCCCAATGCTTGCTTATTTATGATCTTAAAGTGAGTAGTGAAAGTAATGTCACTGTCTTAGCAGATGACACTAACCTTGACTAGTGAATGGAAAAGTGGCAGATGAGGTTTAAAATAGCTAAATCTAAGGTTATTCAGTTGGGCTGCAGCAACAAGCATGCTACCTATTCACTAACTGGGAAAATACTTGAGGAAACCTTGTTAGAGAAAGATTAGTACTGATATACTATAGACTGCTGCAGTGCACAATGTCACTCAGCCACTGTAAGAGCCAATAGGGTATTACCATGTATAAAAAGAGGTATAGCTGTGAAGGATGGAAATCTAGTTCTATCTTTTTTTAAACACTTGTTAAAGCCTCATCTAGAATACAGAGTACAGTCTTGCATGCCACTTTATAAAAAATACATTATTAATCTTCCAAAAGTGCAGAGACATACAAGAAAATAGATAAAGGACTGAAGGGTCTGACTGGTCAAACTGGATTTGTTTACATTAGAGAAGAAACGTCTAAGGGGTGATATGATTAGCATTTACACATATATTCAAGGTCAATACAAAAAACTCTCTGAGTAACTATTTATTCAAAAATCTGAGCAATAAACAAATGGTCATTCATTGTCAAGAGGAAATGTGATTTTGACTAAAACAAAGGCAATGATTTTTTACAGTAAAGTTGTGGATTAATTTGCCTGGGAATCTGTTTCTGCAAATACTATAGATCAGTGGTTCTCAACCTGTGCCGTCAGTGGCTACGAACAGGCCAGGATTTTAGAATTTCCTTTTAAGAGCACAGGTGAGTTAATCAATACGACTGAGCCTCTGATCAACACACTTGTGTTCCAGCAGGGAAATTCCGGAGTCCTGGCCTGTTAGTGGCCACTGAGGGCATAGGCTGAGAACCTCTGCTGTATAGTATACAGTCTGCCTGTGTCTGTATAAGGACTGGAACTATACAGTATAGGAGGGATAGTCCCTGTTTGAGACCCAAATCCCTCTGCTTCTCTATTTATGAGATCACACTGTGTGGTGTATATACAAGTGTATCAGATTGCTCCACATCAATAAAATCCACAGTAATGTAGGTGTAAACTTCTGTATATATCTGTTAAATTAGTCTGTGTAAAAATACTTTCATCTTCTTCTAAATCATTCACTTACACAAAGAGTAACTTCGCAATTTCAATGCCAGAGGAGTATGCAATGCATTGCTTACCACCTGGCACTCAAAGGGTTAAAAATTCTCTACAATGGTCTGGCACTGTATAGCAGTGGTTCTCAGCCTGTGCTCTCAGTGGCTATTAACAGGCCAGGATTTTAGAATGTCCTTTTAAGAGCACAGGTGAGTGAATCAATACAACTGAGCCTCTGATCAACACACTTGTGTTCTAGCAGGGAAATTCCTAAGTCCTGGCCTGTTAGTGGCCACTGAGGGCACGGGTTGAGAACCTCTGCTATAGATGTTTGTAAAAACAGATTACTTCCTAGCTTAGAACAATATTGAGAATTATGACAACTGTTTTCAAAGTAGATAGGACGTTTATCCAGGGAAATATCTGACTGTCTTTTGGAGTCAGGAAGGAATTTGTTACACCCTTGGGGCTTAATTGGAAATGGTTTCAGGAGTAATATTTTTGTGTCTTCCTCTGGATTAGCCAGGATGATATGTCATGACCTGAACTTGATCAATGCACGTCTTTGTTTTTTTGGCGTCATCAAACATAAATTATGTTACTATATAGCCTTTCATAAAAAAATTTACTGCTCCTTCATTATTATTTCTGACACTCTGAAAAACATTAAGGATGGAGAAACTTTATTCCAAACCATGGGGCACTATTCTGCAAATTACACTATAAGAGGCAAGCATTCTCAAAATATACATTTCATTTGAATTAATTAATTTAATTAAATGGGGCTTTTAACTTCTTGAATGCTATATCCTGAGGGTCAGAGATAATAATAATAACCATGGTGAGCACAGTGTCTACTAGCAAGAGCAGCATCAGAATGACATACCACCTCTATATTAACCCCTTGAGAACTAGAGGTGTGAGCAGTGCATTGCCCTTCTTCTGCTCAAGGGGTTAAAATATGAGTGAAGTTTTATTATTAGGGTTTTTCCTGCTAAGTAAAATGAGGGGACTCCCCTTGCAGACATTTGCTTTAATCAAACGTTATAACAATTTAAACTGACAGCAAAAGACTGTTACTATCACATTCTATTGAGAACTGTAGTCAGTGACTCACCTCTCCCATAGAATGTAACAAAATATCTGTCATGTGCTACAGCTATTACTATCACAGTTTATATAGAACTGTAGCCAGGGACTCACCTCTCCCATAGAATGTAACATAATAACTGTGTTGTGCTAGAGCTGTTACTATCACATTCTATATAGAACTGTAGTCAGTGACTCACCTCTCCCATAGAATGTAACATAATAACTGTCATGTGCTAGAGCTGTTACTGTCACATTTTATACAGAACTGTAGTCAGTGACTCACCTCTCCCATAGAACGTAACATAATAACTGTGATGTGCTAGAGCTGTTACTGTCACATTCTATACAGAACTATAGTCAGTGACTCACCTCTCCCATAGAATGTAACATAATAACTGTCATGTGCTAGAACTGTTACTATCACATTCTATATAGAACTGTAGTCAGTGACTCACCTTTCCTATAGAATGTAACATAATAACGGTCATGTGCTAGAGCCATTATTATCACATTCTATATAGAACTGTAGTCAATGACTCACCTCTCCTATACAATATAACATAATAACTGTCATGTACTAGAGCTGTTACCATCACATTCTATATAGATCTGTAGTCAGTGACTCACATCTCCCATAGAATGTAACAAAATAACTGTCATGTGCAAGAGATGCTACTATCACATTCTATATAGAACTGCAGTCAGTGACTCACCTCTCCCATAGAATGTAACATAAAAACTATCAAGTGTTAGAGCTGTTACTATTAGGGGACACAGAGTTAGGGCAGGCAACTGGGAATTGCTATGCCCCCCATTTTGCACTTACTTTGAGCCATTGTTATTTTTAGTCTTGACATGTAAAACAAAAAATATATATGACTAGCAGTATAGGACGGCGTTGCCCGTCTGTTTATTTTTCAACCAATACTTAACCCTTTCAGCAGTAGAGGTCTACACAACATATTAGAATGCATTGCGTACCCTTCTGCCACTCAAAGGGTTAAAGTAAGCCTCGCTGACACAGGACTGTATATATAATGCTTATGATACACACATGATTGTATGTATCATGTATATTACTGTACACACAGTGTGTACATTAATATACATAATATATAGTCCTGTGTCTACAGTGTGTACATTAATATACATTATATATACACTCGTGTGACTCAGCGTCACAACCCTTTGACTGCAAGACAACTATGCAATGCATTGCCTTGTGTACCCCTCTGTCAGTCAAAGGGTTAAGCATTGCTTAAAAAAAAAGAAGGGCAACGCCGTCCCACACTGCTAGTAAGTGAATATATGATTTACAGCAAGAGCAAAGTAGTTTATGTACACAGACTAATGTATATACACATACATTAATGTGAGTGTTATTGCTGTGGAGCAATGTTATACACTTCTATACACACCACACAGTCTGATCTCCTAAACACAGGGACACCAGGGTGATACACTTATATACACACCACACAGTCTGATCTCCTAAACACAGGCACACCAGGGTGATACACTTATATATACACCACACAGTCTGATCTCCTAAACACAGGGACACCAGGGTGATACACTTATATACACACCACACAGTCTGATCTCCTAAACACAGGGACATCAGGGTGATACACTTATATACACACCACACAGTCTGATCTCCTAAACACAGGGACATCAGGGTGATACACTTATATACACACCACACAGTCTGATCTCCTAAACACAGGGACACCAGGGTGATACACTTCTATACACACCACACAGTCTGATCTCCTAAACACAGGGACACCAAGGTGATACACTTATATACACACCACACAGTCTGATCTCCTAAACACAGGGACACCAGGGTGATACACTTCTATACACACCACACAGTCTGATCTCCTAAACACAGGGACACCAAGGTGATACACTTATATACACACCACACAGTCTGATCTCCTAAACACAGGGACACCAGGGTGATACACTTATATACACACCACACAGTCTGATCTCCTAAACACAGGGACACCAGGGTGATACACTTATATACACACCACACAGTCTGATCTCCTAAACACAGAGACACCAGTGTGATATACTTCTATACACACCACACAGTCTGATCTCCTAAACACATGGACACCACGGTGATATACTTATATACACACCACACAGTCTGATCTCCTAAACACAGGAACACCAGGGTGATACACTTATATACACACCACACAGTCTGATCTCCTAAACACAGGGGCAACAGGGTGATACACTTCTATACACACCACACAGTCTGATCTCCTAAACACAGGTACACCACGGTGATATACTTATATACACACCACACAGTCTGATCTCCTAAACACATGGACACCACGGTGATACACTTATATACACACCACACAGTCTGATCTCCTAAACACAGGGGCAACAGGGTGATACACTTCTATACACACCACACAGTCTGATCTCCTAAACACAGGTACACCACGGTGATATACTTATATACACACCACACAGTCTGATCTCCTAAACACAGGGACACCAGGGTGATACACTTTGGTGCCTGAGGGGTATCCAGTGCATTGCTTGACAATGCTTTACATATCCCTGTGGAAGTGAAGGGGTTAACTGCTTGATAGTGAAACAGGATTGTATGCAGTGCAATTTTTTGGGAAGTTTTGTGGCACTGAAAGGGTGAAAATAAATAAAACATGTGTTAGTGTGGAAGATGTACTTTAATCATGTAAGAACCAGCATGGTATAAAATGCATTGCACAGCTCTCTGGTCCTTAAGTGCTAAGGCTGAAGGGGTAGTGTAAAAGTTGTGAAAGCAATTGTTTGTGAACCACTGCAGTAAATGTAAAGGTTAGAGGCAAACATATTTGCACTGAGGAGGTCCCCGAGCAGGTAGGGTTAAAATGAGAACTGAGCAGACAGAATGTGACAGCATGAACCTGGAATGGCTGAGGGGGAGAGAATGATAGATTACAGGCTGTCACACATTTCACTGGTATAAAGAAGTTTGTGTAAAGACTCACATGCACTGGGTTTCGTTTTGTGGAAGGTAGCTTTTCAGCAGAGGAGACAATGAGGTCAGAGAGCATTCATAGAGAGCAGCACAGCATTTGGAGATAGCTGTGGCATTGGGAGCGGTCAGAAAACACACAAGCATTTGAATTACGTACAGCTGAAGATGCAACTCTCATGATTGATGGCATGTATGTGAAGGAGATGTATGTGGAGGACTGGCTATGTAAATGACCTACGTTTAGCACAGTAGAAGATACTGAAGTGATTCGGGGTGGAGTGTGTAAGGGTGTGTTGCGATTAACCGTTTGAGAGCCAGAGGTATGCACAAGGCACTGCAAAGCAATGCATTGTGCACCCCTTTGGCCTCAAATAATTGATGCAGAGTGCATGAAGAATGCGATGAGCCGTATGGTTAGTGAGAAAATGAACAGTAAGGTTGGCATTGTGTTCAGTAATTCTTTCAGCGTCCCGTGTAGTACTGTGTGCTCCATAACGTGATGAGTGCCAGGGAGGGATGGAAAACATTGCTTTTGGATAGCTCTCTGGCACTCGCCATGTTATGGAGCACACAGTACTGCACGGGGAGCACCAATAAACATATGGAGGGCAATTGTATTTGCATTCAGAATAGCAGAAGGGTAGACTTTCACTGCTCCATGAAATAGAACACAAAGACAGCCTAGGTGGGGAAGACTTGGGACTCAAAAGGCTAAACACCTGAATGTTCAATATTAACTCTTGGAGTGCCAGAGGAGTGTGCAACACATTGCTTTGCAATGAGTTGCATACCCCACTGGCACTCAAAAGGTTAAGTCTGTTCATTGAGTGTCTGTAAGTGAAGCTGAAAGGTACATGTCCTGAGATGGAATGCAGTGAAGCGGCATAAGTGGGATATTAACCCTGGGAGTGCCAGAGAGATAGTGAACACATTGCGTACTTCTGTAGCACTCAAAGGGTTAAACTCCACATTCCATCTCATCAGAAGTAACTTATAGCTCCACTTACAGACACTCGATGAACAATAGTGGACCGTACTGGTATCCGTGAGTTGTGTACCTTGTACAGTGACAGCTTGCTCCCACCCCCTTACCTCGGCCATGTTGCACAGTGTCCCGCAGGTCAGGCTAGTGTATCACACTGACACCATAGTAGACATGTAGTGGCAATGTGCAGACCTGTCCCCTCTTCCATGGTAGGCCAACTGTGTCCTCATGATTTGTGTTTAGTCGTAAGTCAGTGTGTGAGTGAGGGACATGCAGCATCTACAGCAGGCAGATCGGTGGCTGAAGACAGGCAGGATACAGGTAGCAGAGCTGGTGTGTGTGTGTTTGTCTGTGGTGTAGGAGTGAATGGCAGCCATTTTGTTTTTTCCTCAGCTGTATAGTGGTGGGCGGGCTGGATAGTGGGGGAGGGCCAAGTCCCTGCATGATTTTCATAGGAGTAGCAGTGGCCGAAGGCCACTGCAAATCCTATGAAAATCACGCTCCCATTGAATCATCCAATGGGAGCAGTAACTCTTTCTTTCTGCCGCCCCTGGGTGTGTTTTGCCAGGCACAAAGTCTTCTTTTATATATATAGATTCACCAACCTTAAACCATCACAGTAGAAACGTACCAGTTAGGAGCAATGTGAAATCCATATCAGCTACAGTGTAATCACTTAGCTGGTCATTCAGGTAATGCTTAATGGTGTCTTATCTACTCTTAGCAATCCCAAAATTAAGCATCCTTATACACTGATCAGTGTATATCTATTAGCAGCAATTTGCACCTGAAGGAGGCTAATATCTTATTTAGCACATAACATGAATTCAGTAGCAGTTGATAAAATTATTATAAGCTTTATCTACAAAATTCTTCATGGACACAATGGGAATCGGTTGGTTAAAAGCAGCGGCATTATTTATTAACCCTTTCAGTGCCACAGGGGTACCCAACGCTGAATGGGTTAACTGTGATGTAATCTTGGCCTATATTATCAGCGGTTCTGCTTTCTTATAAGAAGTAGACCCTAGAGACATCAATATATCATATTTTATTATACTTAGAAACGTAGAATTTGACGGCAGATAAGAACCATTCGGCCCATCGAGTCGCCCATTTTCCTACTGTAAAAATCTCAAACCTTATTTGGTCCTTGGTCTTGTCTTATGTTAAGGACAGCCTTATGCCTATCCCATGCATGCTTACTTTCCCTCACTGTATTAACCTCTACCACTTCTGCTGGTAGGCTATTTCACTTATCTACTACCCTCTCAGTGAAGTAAAACCTTCTTACATTACATCTAAACCTGTGTCCCCCTAGTTTTAGACGATGGCCTCTTGTCCTAATATTTTTACTCCTTTGAAATGTACTTCCCTCCTGCACTTTGTTGAATCTCTTCATGTATTTGAATGTATCTATCATATCCCCTCCCTCTCTTCTCTCCTCCAAGCTATACATGTTCAGATCCTTTAGTCTATCCTGATATTTCTTATCATGTAAACCAGTCACCATTTTAGTAGTCCTTCCATGAATTCTCTCTAGAGTATCTATATCCTTCTGGAGATGGGGTCTCCTGTACTGTACACAATACTCTAGAGTATCTATATCCTTCTGGAGATGGGGTCTCCAGTACTGTACACAATACTCTACATGAGGTCTAACTAGAGATCTGTAGAGTGGCATAACTACTTCCCTTTTTCTGCTACTAATGCCCCTAGCTATACAACCCAGTGCCCTGCTTACATTCCCTGCTGCTTTATTACATTGGCTGCCTACTGTATACCAAGCAATTATTTTGCTAATTTAACAATAACACACAATATGTGCTTGTAGATAATGTAAGTAATTTGCTGCTTAAGTGCCTTCAGTGCCTGCACTATATATTATTTTACTTTACACCATATGGTGATTTCTAATGACACTGCTGTTTACAGAAAAGTAAATTAAAGAGAATCTAAAAGGTTTGCTGTCTGCTTTCCCTAAAGTACTTCTGTTCTAGGTTGATACAAAAAGCTTAGGACCATTGTTCACCCTTACTGTGTATTTTTTGTATTATCGTAATTACTGAGAGGACTGCTGCTATTTGATTAAACATCCAAGAGCGGGAGGTGTCCATCTTTATTATCACCATTCAAGACACAACAAAGACTCTGCCTGCATAAAGATCTGAGTTCACCTGCTGCTTGAATATCTCTTTGCTCCACAAAACATCGAGGGGGGAGACGTTGAAAAACGAGCCACACCATATCTATATGAAATACAGATCTCTACCTGCAGTTGGAGTAACATTTGTTACTTTGAATAGCCAATAAGAAGTATCCAATTTCATCTGCTGTTGAAAAATTTCTTTGCTCCATAATACATTGAGAGGGGGTAGATGTGGGATTACGAGTTACACTGTACCCATATATAATATCAGTCTCTGCCCGCAGTTGGAGCAAGTAAGGAGTTAACATTTGGAACAGCTAAAAAAGGTGAACCAAGACAGGAGAGAATCTTTAGAGGGATAGTAATACTTCGTTTTATCTTTATTTTATTTTGTA
This sequence comes from Rhinophrynus dorsalis, assembly GCA_037306005.1. Taxonomy (NCBI): domain Eukaryota; kingdom Metazoa; phylum Chordata; class Amphibia; order Anura; family Rhinophrynidae; genus Rhinophrynus; species Rhinophrynus dorsalis. The sequence goes on along the minus strand of CM074723.1, from coordinate 474,764,547 downwards.
GGCATTGAAAAAACATGAAGAACGATATAAGTCTTATCTCTCAAATCTTTATGGTTTGAGAGATATTCACAAGCAAAGTTTCCCCTCCTGCCCCTTTTACCTAGTGTAAGCCATCTCTTCTCAGATGTGGAATCCAGTCCATAGACCAGACAGATAACAGAAGGGGACAATCTTATATAATATCAGTCTCTGCCCGCAGTTGGAGCAAGTAAGGAGTTAACATTTGGAACAGCTAAAAAAGGTGAACCAAGACAGGAGAGAATCTTTAGAGGGATAGTAATACTTCGTTTTATCTTTATCTTATTTTGTAGGCATTGAAAAAACATGAAGAACGATATAAGTCTTATCTCTCAAATCTTTATGGTTTGAGAGATATTCACAAGCAAAGTTTCCCCTCCTGCCCCTTTTACCTAGTGTAAGCCATCTCTTCTCAGATGTGGAATCCAGTCCATAGACCAGACAGATAACAGAAGGGGACAATCTTCTTCCTATGAGAACAATGAAAGCCCTGCCCCCCTTGACAAGTTTTTCAGGTTTTTCCCTTATCTTAATTGAAGATTGTCCCTGGGCACCTCCCTTCTGTTCTGGCTGAGCAGTGTTACATCAGTAAAAGGGGAGGGAGGGGGATACTTTGTCATTGAATTACTCTTGAACTGCAACTCTGACAGAATTGAAATAACGCTCTCCAAAGTCCAAATACTGTGATGATTAATTAGAGCTGTTTTTATTATGAAACATTACTATCCCTTTAAGCTGCTGTCATCAATATTACACCTGCCCGCTAACACAACTCACTTACAAGTCCCTCTCACTTGAGTTTTTTCTAGGTCATTTGCCCTAAGATTGAAACTTTTTTATGTGAGTTCACATTGCATTGCTATATAGCACTATATACACATTTTTATACATATTGGGGGTTTTCTGTACCTGATATTGATTGTTATAATTTTTATATTAATAAATATATATATATAGAGAGAGAGAGAGAATAGAAAGAGAGAGAGCAGAAGTCTAGAGAAGCAGTCACGCTTAAAGGGATAGTAATACTTAAAATGTAAAAAAAAACTATGTTGTAGGGTTTATCCCCCTGAGTAAAACAAGAGTACTCCCACTGCTGAAAGGTGTTTCACTCAAAAGTTATTAATTTTCAAAGTTGATTTTTTTAGGTGCAATATCACAGTGGCCTGAAATTGTACAGTGGCGCTGTTGCTACACCATCCTATGGAGATTTATGGTCCCGGGACCATAAATCTCCATAGGATTGTGTAGCAACAGCGCCACTGTACAATTTCAGGCCACTGTAATATTGCACCTAAAAAATCAACTTTGAAAATTAATAACTTTTGAATGAAACACCTTTCAGCAGTGAGAGTACTCTTGTTTTACTCAGAGGGATAAACCCTACAATATATTTTTTACATTTTAAGTATTACTATCCCTTTAATAAAGACAATTGCCTTGGCAATTCAGGACATGTGACCACTCTATGCTTAGTTAATGGATTTTGTTTTTCAGAATAACTCATCTCCCTGTTATGATACTATTCTGCACACCTAGCAGACTAATAATGACAAAAAGTAATCATGGGCTGTACTGAGTTGTCTATATCCATAAATGTACATTTTTTTCTTTTTTATAAGTTGCATTGTTTTTCTATAATTTTAACTTCTTAACAGTAGACCTTGGGATAACCTCATGTACATGCTGAGGAGTCTGACATGTCAATCAATAGCACAACCTGTTGGTCAAACGCCAGTATTGCATGTACTCTTTCAATTAAAAGGTTCATTTAAATAGTGCATAAAGGTCCGGCACAGGTGTTCAACCAACATATTGTTCTAGGGAATTGGAATCCTAAGCACACAGAGGTCACCCAAAATTCAACTTTTATAAGTTAAAATTTGAAAACAATGGTGCATCTCAGAAAGAGAATTAATAACACCAAGTGGAGATTTACTAAGATGTGATGAAGAGGTGATAAAGTGGAAATAACTCCTCCAGTTCCTATGTTATTCTATAGAGCCTATGCACTAAGATCTCCAGATCTGAAGAAATCTTATTTCATTGGCTCCATAGAATTACATAGGAACTGGAGAAGTGATATCACTGGAGAAGTCATCTCTACTTTATCACCACTTAGTGAATCGCCCCAAGGCATCATTTTTATTTTTTATTTTTTCATGTGACAGGTCTTTAATTATTATTTAACTTAAATATATTTAGAGAGATTAAAGGGATAATAATACTTCAAAATTACTATCCCTTATATTGAAGCCCTTTAAAAACTAAATTAAATGCCACCAGCGGCATCTCTCAGACCTTTATGGTTTGCGAAATAGCCACTTTTAAACGTTGCTCCCCCCTGACATCATCGTTCTTGCTGCAGCAGGGGAATTCGGTCCCGGGACTGATGGAGGCTCTTCAGCAGAGCCGAGATCTCGTTATGGAAGACAAGATCCTTCACTAAAATGGTCTTCTACGTGTGCTTGGTTTTAGTGAAGGATCATTTCTTCTATAACTAGATCTGGCTCTGCTGAAGAGCCTCTGCTTGATTCAATGAACGGATTCCCCTGTTGCAGCAAGAACACTGACGTCAGGGGAGAGGCAGGGGAGAGTGAAGTTTAAAAGCGGCTATCTCTCAAACCATAAAGGTTTGAGAGATGCCGCTGGTGGCATTTAATTCAGTTTTTAAAGGGCTTCAATATAAAGGAATAGTAATTCCTTTACTATTCAGGCTACAGTGCAGACATCTTGTCCACACGTCTGCACTGTCGGTCCTGGTCTCCACTGAGTAGCACCGCAGTGCACCTATGGTTAAGGGAAGGGACTAACGGTGCAGCGCATGGACCGCACTAACCTGCCCATCAGTCCCCAGACGGGAAGGATTCCTTTACACTGGGCTATTTTTTAAAGGTAAAACATCTATTTCAAAGCTAGTCACCATGCGTTTAATGAATGCATGACGACTAAGTATGAACTGAAAGTTCCGCTTTAAATAAATAAATAAAATAATAATATATACTTATGACATCATCGCATTTTAGCAAACATGTTACTTATTTTATGGCTTGTGTGACATTAATGCACATCCTCTTAAACTGGGTCTGTAGTCTTGAAAGTATGCCAAGGTTTTAATTTCTTCTGGGATAGTGCAATAAATGTTCAGCCTGTGTTATTGTGTACGGGCTGTTCCATATGTATTCCCCACAGATCCCTTTACAGCATTGTTGGATGGATGCACAGGAATTAATGGACCTGCTTCACATGACCTAAAGTAATGGTTCTCAATGTATTTTTTCTGGTGGCAGCCATTTTGTGGTGGCCGTACTATGACAGTACATACACAAATGGTATAAGGATGTTAAGACATATAAAATTGCATATAAATAAGTGCAACAACATTAAATTGGCATCATATTACAATTTAAACATTCCAGAAAGAAATCACATAGTAATAAAAAGTATCCTATAAAAACCGACCAGCACATAATGCTACATTCTCACACTATTGCTTCAACTAAAACATGGCTAACAAACAAATATATTACTGTGAAAGCTTTTCACCCTTTTAGTGCCAGAGAGTTATCCAGCGCAATATGTTGGATACCTTTCTGGTACTGAAATGGTTAAAAACACCTATTTATTACAAAGTGACAGTTCAATTGTAAAACAGTATAAAAAATGCATTTCTAACCTTCTGAAAGCCAGAGAGCTTACACCTGGGTGCACCCCTAGAAATTATATTTGCAACTGTTTGACCAGGTAGAAAACACCTATTCAAATGAAAAACCAGCTAAGCCCAGATGTACAGTTTCAGCCTTATTTAGGCCATGTCAGTGAGGTGGAGCTGGCTTCCCTAGGCACTGAGAGCAAGGGGTCCACGTCTGGATTACCCTTTACACTTAGGGAGAGACCATAAGTGTTTCGTAGAAACAAACCAAAATATGATGTGAGAGGCTCTGAGCACGAACTAAAGCACAATGGCCTGTTCTCCGGCTAGTCTCTGCTCAAAAGCATCACATTTTAGCTCTCTAGTGCCGTTACAGAACAGAAATTTCGACATACATATTAGACTAACCCCACCCATAAGGGCAGTCCAGTACCAAAATGATGGTCAAGTGATCTCTGCACGGAAAAAAAAGCTAATCCCAGACATACGTTTCGGAATTATTTGGTTCTTGTCAGTGAGGTCCAGCTGGCTTCTCTAGGCACTGAGAGCAAGGGGTTCACGTATGAATTACCCTTTATACTTAGGGAAAGACCATAAGTGTCTTGCAGAAACAAACCAAAATATGATGTGAGAGGCTCTAAGCATGAACAAAAGCACAACTGCCTGTTCTCCGGTTAGTCACCGCTCAAGAACATCACATTTTAGCTCTCAAGTGCCATTACAGAGGAGAAATTGCCACCATAAATATTAGACTAATCCCACCCATAAGGGCAGTCCAATACCAAAATGATGGGCAAGTACCCTCAGCACCAAAAAACCAGCTAACCCCAGATGTACATTTCAGCCTTATTTCAGCCTCATCAGTGAGATGCAGCTGGCTTCCCTAGGCACTGAGAGCAAGGGCTCCACGTCTGGATTACCCTTTACACTTAGGGAGAGACCATAAGTATTTCAAGAAACAAACCAAAATGTGATGTGAGAGGCTCTGAGCATGAACAAAAGCACAATGGCCTGTTCTCTGGCTATTCACTGCTCAAGAGCATCAAATTTTAGCTCTCTAGTGCCATTACAGAGGAGAAATTTCCACATACATATTAGACTAATCCCGCCCCTAAAAAGACGGTCCAGTACCAAAATGATGGGCAAGTCCCCTCTGCACGGAAAAACCAGCTAACCCCAGACGTACGTTACGGCCTTATTTGGGCCTCGTCAGTGAGGTGCAGCTGGCTTCCCTAGGTACTGAGAGCAAGGGGTCCACGTCTCGATTAACCTTAAGTTAAGAGACCCTAAGTGTTTCGTAGAATCAAACCAAAATATGATGTGAGAGGCTCTGAGTATAAACAAAAGCACAATGGCCTGTTCTCCGGCTAGTCACGCTCAAGAGCATCACATTTTAGCTCTCTAGTGCCATTAGAGAGGAGACATTTCCACATACATATTAGACTAATACCACCCATAACGACGGTCCAATACCAAAATGATAGGCAAGTCCCCTCTGCACGGTAAAACCAGCTAACCCCAGACATACGTTTCGGCCTTATTTGGGCCTTGTCAGTGAGGTGCAGCTGGCTTCCCTAGGCAATGAGAGCACGGGGTCCACGTCTGGATTACCCTTTACACTTAGGGAGAGACCATAAGTGTTTCAAGAAACAAACCAAAATATGATGTGAGAGGCTCTGAGCACAAACAAAAGCACAATGATCTGTTCTCCGGCTCGTCACCGCTCAAGAGCATCATACTTTAGCTCTCTTCTGTTGTTATAGATATTAGACTAATCCCACCCATAAAAGTGGTCGAGCATCAAAATGATGGGCAAGTCACCTCTGCACGGAAAAGCCAGCTAACCCCAGATGTACTTTGCAGCCTTATTTAGGCTTAGTCAGAGATGTGCAGCTGGCTTCCCTAGGCACTGAGAGCAAGGGGTCCACGTCTGGATTACCCTTTACACTTAGGGAGAGACCCTAAGTGTTTCGTAGAAACAAACCAAAATATGATGTGAGAGGCTTTGAGCACAAAGAAAAGCACAATGGCCTGTTCTCCAGCTATTCATCGCTCAAGCGCATCACATTTTGGTTCTCTAGTGCCATTACAGAGGAAAACTTTCCACATACATATTAGACTAATCCCGCCCATAAGGGCAGTCCAGTACCAAAATTACGGGCAAGTCCCCTCTGAACAGAAAAACTAGCCAGCCCCAAACATATGTTTCGGCCTTATTTGGACCTCGTCAGTGAAGTGGAGCCGGCTTCCCTAGGCACTGAGAGCAAGGAGTCCACGTCTGGATTACCCTTTACACTTACGAAGAGACCTTAAGTGTTTCATAGAAACAAACCAAAATATGATGTGAGAGGACCTGAGCACAAACAAAAGCACAATGGCCTGTTAACCAGCTAGTCACCACTCAAGAACATTACATTTTAGCTCTCTAATGCCATTACAGATGAGAAATTGCCACATACATATCAGACTAATCCCACACATAAGAGCTATCTAATATCCAAATGATGAGCAAGTTGCTTCTGCATGGAAAAAACTAGCTAACCCCAGATGTACAGTTCAGCCTTATTTGGATCTTGTCAGCTGGCTTCTCTAGGCACTGAAAGCAAGGGGTCCACGTCTGGATTACCTTTTACACTTAGGGAGAGTCCATAATTGTATCGCAGAAACAAACCAAAATATGATGTGAGAGGCTCTGAGCATAAACAAAAGCACAATGGCCTGTTCTCCGGCTAGTCACCGCTCAAGAACATCACATTTTAGCTCTCTAGTGCCATTAAAATTAAAATTAAATTCCACATACATATTAGACTAATCCCACCCATAAGGGCAGTCCAGTAGCAAAATGATGGGCAAGTCCCCTCTACTCAGAAAAAAATAGCTAACCCCAGAGGTATGTTTCATCCTTATTTGGGCCTTGTCAGTGAGGTGCAGCTGGCTTCCCTAGGCTCTGAGAGCAAGGGGTCCACGTCTGGATTACCCTTTACACTTAGGGAGAGACCATAAGTGTTTAGCAAAAACAAGCCAAAAATGATGTGAGAGGCTCTGAGCACAAACAAAAGCACAATGGCCTGTTCTGCAGCTAGTCACCGCTCAAGAGCATCACATTTTAGCTCTCTAGTGTTCCCCATACAGAGGGGACTTACCCATCATTTTGGTACTGGACCGTCCTTATGGGCGGGATTAGTCTAATACGTATGTGGAAATTTCTCCTCTGTAATGGCACTAGAGAGCTAAAATGTGATGCTCTTGAGCGGTGACTAGCCGGAGAATAGGCCATTGTGCTTTTGTTCGTGCTCAGAGCCTCTCACATTATTTTTTGGCTTGTATCTGCGAAACACTTAGAGTATCTCCCTAAGTGTAAAGGGTAATCCAGACGTGGATCCCTTGCTCTCAGTGCTTATGGAAGGCAGCTGCATCTCAGTGACTAGGTCTAGATAAAGCTGATGTGTCCGTCAGGGATTAGTTTCTCCTCCTCCTCCTCCTCCTCCTCCTCCTCCTCCTCCTCCTCCTCCTCCTCCTCCGCCTCCGCCTCCGCCTCCGCCTCCTCCTCCGCCGCCGGTACTTGCTCATCATTTTGGTACTGGATTGTTCTTTTGGGCGGGATTAGTCTAATATGTATGTGGAGATTTCTCCTTTGTAATGGCACTAGAGAGCTCAAATGTGATGTTCTTGAGCGGTGACTAGCCGGAGAACAGGCCATTGTGCTTTTGTTTATGATCAGAGCCTCTCACATCATTTTTTTTCTTATAGATATAAGATAGTTAAAGGAAATATCTGTTTGCACCCTTCCTGTTGGTATGACAATTTACCTCTGCCGTTTACATGCCTATACTAGCCTATTTTTGATACATTTATGCTGGACTATTTTTTTTAACAATCCTATATTATAAAAGGCCTGATGTATGTTTGTCCGATGAGGTCATGTGCAGTAGAGACTGCAGAACTCACAGAATGCTGGACTCTACTGTTCCTCATGAGAGATGTTCATGCTGTCCATTGATCTCTATGACCTCTCTGCAGGCCTCACTGGAGATGTCATTCACTGGTGTGGCAGTCGGTTGTTGTGCCCGTTTCAGCTGGGGCATTTGGGGATTGGTTCAGGGTGGAGGAAACCCCATGTGCCTGCATGATTTACGCCAGTACCATGAGAGTGACAAGCACTGGGAGGCCTGCAAGCAATTCCTGGCCCGCCACCTTCATCTTTACTTGGACCAGCTCATCGTTCTGTCTGCTGTGTGGTGCAATATCGTATTCGTAGGCAACCGGTGTCAACAGGCCTTGAACCTAAACCAGGGGTGGTAACATGATGCAAACAAGCTGTTTCTGGACTATAACTTCAGGCAGATTGATAAGAATAGTAGTCTATCAACATCCTGAAGGGCTTCACATTACCCACTCCGGGGCCCGTGTACACGGGCTTTAACACTAGCATGAGATATTTAGCTTTACTTATTTGTCAGATAATACAAATGAGCTAGTGTCTAGCTGGCAGTGAGAGGCTGGGGGTGAGAGAGCAGTGTGGAATGCTAGTTACTAGCTGACAGGAAGTGAGAGCAGTGTAGAATGTTAGTATCTAGCAGGCAGGGGAGAGAGAGAGAAGTGTGTAATGTTAGTATCTAGCAGGCAGGGAGTGGTAGGTGGGAGATAGAGCAGTGTGGAATGTTAGAATCTAGCAGGCAAGGAGTGGCAGGTGGGAGAGAGCAGTGTGGAATGTTAGTATGTAGCAGGCAGGGAATGGCAGGGGAGAGAGAGAGAGCAGTGTGGAATGTTAGTATCTAGCAGGCAGGGAGTGGTAGGTGGGAGATAGAGCAGTGTGGAATGTTAGAATCTAGCAGACAAGGAGTGACAGGTGGGAGAGAGAGCAGTGTAGAATGTTAATATCTAGCAGGTAAGGAATGGCAGGTGGGAGAGAGCAGTGTGGAATGTTAGTATGTAGCAGGCAGGGAATGGTAGGGGAGAGAGAGAGAGAGCAGTGTGGAATGTTAGTATCTAGCAGGCAGGGAGTGGTAGGTGGGAGATAGAGCAGTGTGGAATGTTAGAATCTAGCAGGCAAGGAGTGACAAGTGGGAGAGAGAGCAGTGTAGAATGTTAATATCTAGCAGGCAAGGAATGGCAGGTGGGAGAGAGCAGTGTGGAATGTTAGTATGTAGCAGTCAGGGAATGGTAGGGGAGAGAGAGAGAGAGCAGTGTGGAATGTTAGTATTTAGCAGGCAGGAAGTGGCAGGTGGGAAAGAGAGCAGTGTAGAATGTTAGCATCTAGCAGGCAGGGAATGGCATTGGGGAGAGAGAGCAGTGTGGAATGTTAGTATGTAGCAGGCAGGGAATGGCAACGGGGAGAGAGAGCAGTGTGGAATGATAGTATGTAGCAGGCAGGGAATGGCAACGGGGAGAGAGAGCAGTGTGGAATGTTAGTATGTAGCAGGAAGGGAATGGCAACGGGGAGAGAGAGCAGTGTGGAATGTTAGTATGTAGCAGGCAGGGAGTGGCAGGTGGAAGAGAGAGCAGTGTGGAATTAAAAAAAAAGACAGCTCTGTAAGCGCTACTAAACAGGATTGATAAATATCTAACACAAAAATCAAATAAATAAACAGGTATATAAACAAGAGATATCAATAACATTACATATTTTTAGAGTCCTCATAAGAAAATCTCCAAAAAAGAATATAAAAGGAGAATAGTTTGTCATAACACATAACAAGCGCCTCTAAGTGTAGACAACTCAAAAAAAATATCCACCACTGTGGTGCAAACATCTCTCTTAAGAAAATTACATTCTTCTGAGGCAAAACCAGCCTCTAGGAATTAACGCATCCACTATATAAACCCAGTGCAGTCCAGACCAAAAATGAAGGCAACCCAGATTTAGCATACCGCAGTTAAAGGCAACGTTAAGTATAAACACATCTTGCATCCAAGACATAAGCAGAACAAGTTTGACCTAAATGACATATTGTGTGTACTTTATAAACACTCACTCCTACAACCACAAGAACAAGATGGGCAAGCATCTACCGATGTGTGCTGGTGCTGTACGACTGCGGCAGCTGCTGTGCAGTTCACTTTATCCTTCATTGCACATTGCTGTTTCTGAAGCTAATAGGTCTATCCTCATCCTGTACTGAACTGTATTAAGACTGCATTAAAGGGTTAGTTATGTCTAAAAAAAACTTTTTTGCATTTAGAAGAGCTTAAAAAGCTGATCTAAATGCAAAAAAACGTACCTCTCAAACTGCTATGGTTTAAGAGATACGGGCGTTTAAAGTTTGATTTCTCCTACTGACAGCTGTAAAGCTGTCAGCAGGAGATCCGTGTCGGTCGACACACTGGCGCTTGAGAAGTGCCGGGATCTCGTTACTTACACGGAATCCCTTCATTGTAATGGTCTAAAACGTGTGTCTGAACACTAGGCACACGTTTTAGACCATTACAATAAGGGATTCCGTGTAAGTAACGAGATCCCGGCACTTCTCAAGCGCCAGCGTGTCGACCGACACGGATCTCCTGCTGACAGCTTTACAGCTGTCAGTAGGAGAAATCAAACTTTAAACGCCCGTATCTCTTAAACCATAGCGGTTTGAGAGGTACGGTTTTTTGCATTTAGATCAGCTTTTTAAGCTCTTCTAAATGCAAAAAAGTTTTTTTTAGACATTACTAACCCTTTAAGGCTGGGAGAGAAAGAGAAATGTGCTTCTGAAATTTTGACAGTATCTACATGCAGTGGCAGACAAAAAGTCAGATAGGAGGAGCTGGAGTTGTTTGTTTCATGGAGTGCGAGTGTGATTTCTTTATAGAAATGTATACAAAAAAAAAACAAAAATAAAAAAGCAGCTTTTGACTGATAGGTGACAGAGGCGAGAAGGGGATTCCTTGAATTGAGCTGTGACTGACACATACTAATATTAGAGACAGTGACATAAATCATACATTATTTTTAGATGAGCAGAACATGACTCCACATACTGACAAGTCTGTTGTGCACGTTACAATAAAATTGATACTACTTTCATTATGTCCAGAAAATGTGCTAGAGGAAGGGGTAAGGAAAAAGGAGTAGGAGGAGTGCATGGATGTGTCTCGACTGGATTTATATCCAATGTGCCCCTAGGCATGGCACTCTAAGAGCCCTTAGCTCCGCCCATGGACCCACCCCCATTCCTAACATGACCCTGTCCCCAGTCCCATTTACTGGCACAAAAACTACTCTTGGCCTATAACAAGCAAGACCAAAAATAGCTTTAGCTGCTTGGTTGCTAAAGTGATCTATAACGTATTGCTTCTCAATGCATGGCGATCTCTCTTTAGCATAAAAGGGGTTAAGTAATAACCTGTCAAAATGTATATAAACTGTTGCACAGACACTGGCCCATATCCATAAAAGAAAACTTCCTGTTAACCACCTGTTAAATAAAATTGGCCTTTTAACCCGTGAATCCTAGACAGGTCTCCAGTGCATTGCAAATATATTTGAAACATCTCATGAATTCAAGGGGTCAAAAAGCTCTATTAAAGTGCTTACTCCACAATAACTCCAGTTTGCTTTTTATAAATATGGCTATTGAGATTATTCTGTCCACACCCAGAATGTGATTGTGGCTAGGACAGATTAAGAGCCCCTCAAAATTTGGATCTCTAGGCAGCTACGTACTCTGAGTATTGGAAAATCCTGCCTACTATGTGGTGAGGTCATACTCCAACAAGGATGATGTCATAATTTGAGTTTCAACATGGACGTTTCTCTGCCCACAGATGAACTGCAGTTAGCAAAGGATACTAAGAGAAAAATGGACCGAGGGATCCATTATAAGTTGACCAACAATCGCTGCATGCTGAGAATGGGAGAAAAGTACCACTTATTTCTGTTTTGTGTGCATATATTTTGAGATGGCTGTATAGCCTCCTTGTTTATGAGTGTAATTTCTATCATTGATTTTATATTTGGTTTTATATTAATAAATATGTAATTTATTGCATTCAGAGGAGCGCTCTCCTGCTCTTTTCTCGTTTATAGAATCTGGATGGTTTTGGAATCGCAGCCATAAGATTCTAGTGGATTGTAGCAGAACATTTTAAGTGCTTATGGACTCTAAGACATTTTCCATGGACAGTCATTAATTATATATATATATATATTTCTACACTTATTTTAATTGATTATGGTCCATGGGTCTAATGGTTCAGTGTTGACAGATCGTGGCCCCAGTTTTTAGTTTATGCTTTCTGTTGACTTATGGATACATTAAATATTTATAAGTGTTGAAAGCACCAATAGATTTTCTTGAGGTTTTTTCAGACTCCAACGACTGACACAACCTTGATTGCTGCAGCATGTGCAATAACTGATGTTGATCCTTCTCATCCTGAGGAAACACAAACTTGCACAATCACCAGTAGTAGTACTAAACATTTTAAGAACATTAAAGGGATAGTAATATTAAGTATTACTAATCCCTATAGTAAAGTCCTATTTAAAATAAATGTATTGTCCCCAGTATCATCTCTCAAACCTTTATGGTTTGAGAGATAATCGCTCCTAAAGTTGCCCTCTCGCTCCCCCTTCCCTGCAGTCAGAGTTGTAGCTGACTGAAGGGAAATCCAGTCATAGATCATCAGGCGGCTCTGCAGCAGAGCCGCGATTGTATTAATAAAAAAAAAAAAATCTTTCACTAAAACGGTCTTCTACGTGTGCTTGCAAACCAAACACATGTAGAAGACCATTTCAGTGAAAGTTTTCTTTTTTATTAACGCGATCGCGGCTGTGCTGGAGAGCCGCCTGAAAGTCGTACGACTGGCTTCCCTGCAGTCAGCTAGAACGCTGACTACAGGGAAGGAGGAGGGAGAGGGCAACTTTAGGAGCGATTATCTCTCAAACCATAAAGGTTTGAGAGATGACACTGGGGGCAATACATTTATTTTAAACATGACTTTAATATAGGGATTAGTAATACTTAATATTACTATCCCTTTAAAGTCATGACATTGAAGACCAAGAAGTCTCATTCTAGTGTTCTTGCCATACCAGTAAAGTCTCTGTTTTAACCATTAATTGTTTTAATTTACTGATTGTGGATACACTGTTTGCACATCCTCAATGAGAACACACTTGAAGAACAACCACATCAGACATGACAACTAGCAGCAGTAGAAGCACTCAAGTATACAGGAACGATAGGCACATAATAGTATTGTTGTAGATGTCTAAGACACCCATGTCTCCTACTGCTGTTTTCCAAATGCAAAGCATGGAGGATGGTCGCTGAGTTTTTTTTGGAGGTGAAAAGGGTCATAGAGTCCTCACACCCACTACCAAGTCCATATTTACTTAGGCTCCCTTCTCCCACCTCCAATATTTCTAGTACTCCTACACCTCTTCTTCCCACTCAATCCTCAGGTATGTTCCTCTCTCTTCCCTATACCCCATTCATTTCTATTCTACAACAGGTTTCCATTCATTTCTATTCTACAACAGAATACTGCATAACATCTTGTAAGATGTTCATCTAAAGGTTATCACGACTTTCCATATTATTTATACAATCTTCAGCTTTCTGGATTAACATGTGGTCATGCTTTCACACATTATCCACCTCCTTCCAAACACATACGTATAGCAACATCCCCTATATTACAGGTGATGAGTCTGACTCTCACCCCCCCACACCATTATCCTTGCTTTACATCACAACCCTTAAACAGCCCCAGTACTCAGCCATTCATGAGATTGGCAGGCAGTGAAAGAGCTGCAGCCATGACACATTTTCTAAGGTATGCCAATGGAAACCACAAAGCAAACTTGGCTCTCCAGTGTGTTACTAGGGAGAAGTGTTGACTTGGACAGTTACGAAACGTTCTCCAAACAAGAGTGTGATGAACCCAGTGTGCAGCTGGTACGATGCGATGAGAGAAATAATGTGAAATCAAGCTCAAGGCTATTCTATTGTACAACTGAAAGCAATATGAAAGAAATTATGTTAAAATGAAGCTCAAGGCTATTGTATTCTACAACAGAACCAGGAAAGGAAAATTCTCATTGATTTAAAGCGACTTTAAATCCTTTGAATGTCAGAGGAGTACGCAACGCATTGCGTTGCAATGCTTTGCGTATCCCGCTGGCATTCAAAGGGTTAACCCATGAATGCTAAAGAGGTCTCAGTATTTTGTATTTCATATACAGTTTTATGCTCCTATAACCCATTGAGTGCCAGGGGTCTGAGAAACGCATTGTTTTCCAATGCATTGCTTACCCCCTTAAACATTTCAGCACAAGAGGGATGAGCAATGCATTGCTCACCTCTCTGGCATTCAAAGGGTTAAAGTACACTATACTTAAAGGGGAACTACCACCCCACACAATCTTTACCGTCACTAAGTCCCCATCTAGTCGCCAGAAAAATTACCTTATTTAATAGATTTCTGCTCTCTCCCATGGGTGACAGGCAGGACGGAGTGCAGACATCTTGCCATTGTGACGTCCGCGCGCCTGCGCTGTCAGTCCCAGCCGGGTCTAGTAGGCGTTGCTAGGAGCCATTTGGCTCCGTCTGGGACTGAAAGCGCAGGCGCGCGGACGTCACAATGGCAAGATGTCTGCACTCTGTCCTGCCTGTCGCCCATGGGAGAGAGCAGAAATCTATTAAATAAGGTAATTTTTCTGGCGACTAGCGCTACTAAGCAGCTAGTCGCCAGATGGGGACTTAGTGAAGGTAAAGATTGTGTGGGGTGGTAGTTCCCCTTTAAATGAAGGGTAGGAGTCCTGAATAGAGCAATATGATATATCTATTTTTTGCATCTGAATTATATATATATCTATAGTAACATAATAACATAGTAACATGGTTGACGCGGCTGAAAAAAGAACTGTGTCCATCAAGTCCAGCCCATGCCAAAACACCTCTGTTGATCCAGAGGAAGGAAAAAAAATATACCTCTGAAGCCATTTCTAATTTAGCACCAAGTGGGTAAAAAAATTCCTTCCTGACTCCAGTCATATATTTCCCTGGATCAACATTCTATCTGCATTGAAGCCAACTGTCAGTACTGATCTGTGCTAGATAGGCATCCACTGCTTTTTTGAAAGCCGTTACAGTATCATAAAATATCTATGAAAGAGGCAAAATGGAAGGGGGCAGCAGATAGTGGTCTATATAATATACAGACACATAAAAAAACACATAAAAACAAAGCATTAATACATGTGCCACTCATGTAAAGTAGCCTGTGAAATCCTAACACTGGCCTAGCACAATGTACCTGTCTCTGACTGATCTAAAGAGGCTGTTGTAAAAGCAGTTCCACCGCTCAGTAACCATACCTGGCAACAAGCTTCCCAGAATGTAGATTTTATGCAATATGTATCTTCTTGCTCCAGTCAGTCTGCAAGGAATCATTAAAGGGATAGTAATGTCTGAAAAAAACTTTTTTGCATTTAGAAGAGCTTAAAAAGCTGATCTAAATGCAAAAAAAAACGTATCTCTCAAACCGCTGTGGTTTAAGAGATACGGGCGTTTAAAGTTTGATTTCTCCTACTGACAGCTGTAAAGCTGTCAGCAGGAGATCCGTGTCAGTCGACACGCTGGCGCTTGAGAGGTGCCGGGATCTCGTTATTTACACAGAATCCCTTTATTGGAATGGTCTAAAATGTGTGCCTGCACACTTTTTAGACCATTCCAATGAAGGGATTACATGTAAGTAACGAGATCCCGGCACTTCTCAAGCGCCAGCGTGTCGACCGACACGGATCTCCTGCTGACAGCTTTACAGCTGTCAGTAGGAGAAATCAAACTTTAAACGCCCGTATCTCTTAAACCACAGCGGTTTGAGAGATACGTTTTTTTGCATTTAGATCAGCTTTTCAAGCTCTTCTAAATGCAAAAAAGTTTTTTTCAGACATTACTAACACTTTAAAGGGATAGTAATGTTTCACAATAAAAGCAGCTCCAATTAATCTTCATAGTATTTGGGCCATGGAGAGTGTTATTTCAATACTGTCAGAGTTGCAGTTCAAGAGTAATTGAATGATAAAGTATCCCCCTCCCGCCCCTTTTACTGATGTTACACTGCTCACCTCAGAGCAGCAAGACTGTCCGGATGGATCACAGAGAGGGACAATCTTCAGTAAAAAACCTGAAAAACCTGTCAAGGAGGGCAGGGTTTTCCCTATGATCACAGTAAGAAGATTGTCCCTTGCTGTGACCTGTCCGGTCAAGAGACCAGATTCCACATCTGAGAGGAGGTGGCTTACACTAGGTAAAAGGGGCAGGAGGGGGATACTGTATCATTCAATTACTCTTGTACTACAACTCTGACAGTATTGAAATAACACTCTCCATGGTCCAAATACTATGAAGATTAATCAGAGCTGCTGTTTTTGTGAAACATTACTATCCCTTTAACTCTTTGAGTGCCAGAGGGGGGGGTCTCAAAGGGTTAACATGCTTCTGTTTAGAGATCTCACTGCCTAAACACAAACAAGACAAGTAGGACATCTCCCTTTGTCTTTCTGGTACAAACAGCAGCAATTTAGAATTAAGAAACATATAATTGTGGCAAATCATATAGCAGATAACACGCAACTTGAGAATTTGGCCTTTCACCCTGAGATCTTGAGATTTGGGCCAAAACGCTGAGTCTTAGGGTCAAACCCTGATAGTCTCCAGGTATGGCATTAACCCAATGAATAACAGTGTGTTATGTAGATTTTAACAGCAGAAAATAACCATCTGTCCCATCCAGGAAATTAAATAAAGTGGCAAATTAAGCCCAAGAGGTTATTAAGATGTATCAACTCATAAATGAGGAATTCGATACAATATATTCCACCAAGGTAGCAAGAAGCATTGGAAAGTGACCTTTTATGGTATACTAGTGTAAGAGCCCATGTACATGGACCAAAGTGCATTCGGGCAATCTGTGCATTCGGGAAGTCTCTACTGCGCATGACTGCATCAGACAAACATACATCTGGCCTTTTATATTATAGGATATATATATAAGATAAGAAGATTACAATAGAGTTGGAGTAGCAGCTCAAACCCAGCAACAGGTGCAACTATATTCACCATTTTAAGCTTTTTATGGATCAGAGGGGTGAGCAACATTGCTTTAATGTGTTGAGCACCTCTATTCTTTAAAATGTGTCAGCACAGGAAACTACCAATCTACTTTCATGGAAGAAAGCAGCCCCCGTGATAAAGCCATTTATCCCAAACATAGGGAGTTTGACTGGCTGAAGACAGGGATTTGAAAAACAACAGGTGGAAAACAACAGGCTGTCAAATCTCAACTATTAATTTACAGCGCATGTAAACTCCAGCCATTGCTCTAGGATTTGGTTTACTTTACCATCTGCTAGTCACAGAGCCAGCCTTACACCCTCTTGTAGCAAATAAGCAAAACACAGAGGGCACCCACAGTGGCCTAACTAGAGGCCACGGGGCCCTGGTGCAAGAATTGCCATGGGCCCCCCAACCACATTGGCCACCTCCACATTGCCCCTCACCTCCACATTGCCCCTCATCTCCACATTGCCCCTCACCTCCACATTGCCCCTCATCTCCACATTGCCCCTCAATCTCCACATTGCCGCTTCCACAATGCCACTCAATCTCTACATTGCCCCTTCCACAGTGCCCCCATCTCCACATTGCCCCTTTCACATTGCCCCATCTCCACATTGCCCCTTCCATAATGCCCCCATCTCCACAATGCCCCTTGCACATTGCCCCTAAATCTCCTACCTCCCTGGTGGTCCAGTGGAGGACAGGTCTGTGCCTCTTTCTGTACAGACCTCTTCTCCATCGCGTTCCTCTTCAGTAATGTAGAGCGCTGGGAGATGATGTCATCTCCCAGTGCTCTGCATTACGAGAGTGTCAGTCTACCAAAGGGAATACTGATCTCCCTCTGGAAGACCGGCACTCTCGTAATGCAGAGCCCCAGCACTCTGCATTACTTAATTGAGGGTGTCAGGCGAGGAGGTCGCAGGGGGAGGCCGGGCCCCTGGAGTGATGGGCCTGGTCGCAGGTGCAACCCCTGCAACCCCTATAGTTACACCACTGGGCATCCGAGACTCCTGCAGTCCAGCCTTCCACCTCTGTGACCCCACTGCATACCCTTACCACAACCAGGGGCAGAGAATATACCCAGTGTACCAGGCTAATGGCAGATCCCGTACAGGCTCTTACCACAGCCAGTCATAGAGTGCACCCCAATAATAACCATCCACCATAAGAAGATTAACCACAGTACCCTGCTACAGGTAAAGCCCAGAAACCCATAAGCCAATGCAGAGTATAGCAGAGGTAAATGACGCTCCTGTCCGCAGTGTACTTACCTTGGTGTCTTCGTTTTTCCGACTCCTGCCCATGGCCAACACCACTCCCCCATACTCCTCTAACATGAGGACCTTTTTTTGTGACAATGTTCCATATTGGTGTCATCAAATTGGTTTGTGCCAAGAAGAACCGTGTTGAGGTTATGGTTGGCTTGGTTACAATGTCATGTAGCTGGATCTAGAATACACATCTGAATTCATGATTTATCTTGTTTTACTTACAGGTGAAAAACTTCTTTTCAACAGTCCAGATCAGAACACAAAACAGATGTTGCATTACAGGAACAAGAAGTAACACATTAAATTGAAAGGCCACGTTCGGTTTTGGGGTTCAGGCAGATTATTTAAAGATGAGTGATTGACGAGATGGCGAGATAACTGCCAAGTATCCAAGAGACCAAACAACCTAACCCCCTTTTATTAGAATATTACATGCAAGGTGTGGAGCTAGCTGATGGATGGAATCAAAATGATCTCAGCCAAACGGTTCAGGTTGAATGCGGATATGTTTATTTAATCTTGTGGCAAAGGTTTACAAAGCAAACACAACATTCTGCAAAAAAGATAATAAAGTCACAGCTCAGGGGAATACCTAAAATATCACTAGAAAATACCACTAAGTAATGAAATATATCATAAAAAAAGTCTCTGTTTATTCACTATGATAACTTAGTTTCCCGAGATACATAGATTTTTGTAATAGAATTTTCCACAGCTGCTAAAGATGACACAAAAGCTAAAAATGTGTCATGATCTACCACATGCCTGATGGTAGATTGCATTCAGAAGATGAAGTCTTGGTGCAGAGAGACAAGAAGTCATGTAAAACTGCACCAGCAGAGGGCCTGTAGATGAACACAGGGCCCCCTATAGTTCTAGTCCTCACAGGTGCAGGTTCAGATGTACCAGGAAACAGACACTGATTGGAATATATTATCTGAAACAGAAACTAGTGCTGAAAGCCAAGGGCTGGAAGCCTGGAGCTTGAGGTATATCTAGTAGGAACCACTTGCCCCAAGGGTTCACGGTTTAAGTGGACACTGGCAGGATGCACTAACGTGCAAGGTGAAGTATCAACACAGCAAGAAAGGCAGAGTTAGGCAGTCCAAGTCAAAGGCCAGGGCAGGAAGAGCATCTGTAAGAAGTAACAGATCACTCCGAGGAAATAAACCCCTAGGGCTGTACAGCAATAAACAGAGTACTGGAACTCCATATGAGGTACCAAATCGGCAGGAGGAGACAGAGTCAAATAATCCGAAGTCAGGGCAGGCAGCAAAGGTTCATAGGTGTGACATGGTTTAAAGGTCTAAGGCAGGCAGCAAACAGTCATTGGTCAGGATACAGGCCGAGGACAGGAAAATGCAAACAGAGCCAGGAACAAGCCAAGGTCAACACCAGAATAACTTTGATATACAGGAATGCTGAGTTCCAGGCACGGATTGTCAGAAATGTTTGCCTCAAACCAAAATCTGTGAATAATGGCACTTCCCACGTGGTGGAAACTTTCCAGCAAAAAGTGCAGTTTTTCTGCTTTTTCCTCCTAGCTCATTGCATTGAAATCAAAGGGAACATTGAATTTATACACAACACATAGCAAATGTGATTTTATTGCCCAAATGCATATCATAAAAGTGGTATGAGGGTGCCTGTGTTGGTGGAGTGTGGGGAAGGAATCATTTGATACAAAGAGCTGGTCAGAGATGCTCAACTAGGAACAAGCCTGGCCTACAGTTGAGCAGGCTCTATAGGAAAAGTGTCCTACCCAGGGTGCAATCTCTTTTAGCTCACTAGAGCCTTACACAGAGAGGAAATATCCCGAAGCACATCATACTGATCCTACCAAAAGGCAGTCCAGCCACAAAGTGTTAGGCAATTCCTCTCTGAATAAGAAAAAGCAGCAACCCCAGACAAACTTTTCAGCCTTGTTGGGCCTCGTCAGACCAAAATTCATTGCTAATGGCTACTTGTATAACATATCCATGTAGACATGATGAGATTCTATGCTTCAGGATCCAAGATCCCCAAACTTCTCTCACTGAATGTTCCTTCCTAAAAGCACTGCAGTAGGGTAGTTTAATCAGGGTTGGATTCACCACTCAGGTGCCCCTAGACAAGAAATGTTTGGTACCTCTAGCCCTACCCATTGCCACACCTTCATGCCTCCTATAATCCCACCCCCAGCCCAATTAACTGCAGACAACTCAGGCAAGACACTGAACCTATAACAAATAAAACAGCTCTTAAATGAACTGCCTACTATTACAAGAATATATAATCTGGGAAGTAAACTGGACATCTGTCAGAATCGCTAGGAAGCTCACAGAAGAATGAATGCTAGAGAAAGGAGATTGTGGGTGTAGGTTAATTACATCTGGGTTGTGCTGTGGCCAGAGCCGTACTACAGTTGCCAGCCACAAGGCTGGACAGCATCCACCAGAGGAGCTGGTGATCTGCTCAGGATAACCCACCAGGAGTGGCACTAGTTCTCCTGTGGGAGGAGAGTGAGGGCTAGGGTTCAGCCCTTGTGGGCATCACTAGAGTACAACAAGATGCCTGGTATAACAAATGGCAGCATCAAATCCTAATTGACAGGAAGGGAGTAGTCTGGTAAGAATGAGAGAATAGGCAACAGTACAAGCAACAAGATTAAGAAACTGGTAGGCAGGAGCTATGTCAATAAACCACTACAGGAATGCTTGGATCACGCCCTGGAAGGAGAGCAGTACATAAAGGGAAAACAGATGATAGAAAGGTCATCTTGAAGGACAAAACTGTCTGCAAAAAATACTGTGACCAGTAGCCAGGAGGAGAAAAGGCAGGGAAAATACTGACACCAGTGGACAGGAGACAATGCAGGGAAAATACTGACACCAGTGGACAGGAGACAATGCAGGGAAAATACTGACACCAGTGGCCAGGGGAGAAAATGCAGGAAGGCTGACAACACAGCACTATATAAACTGGAAAATAAATCAGCCATTGATTACTCAAGCATTGTAAATGTGATGGCCACCCCTATAGCTCAGAATGAGTGGCAAGCAAGGCTGAATCTAGTTCTGTAGGTGGTTGCCTATTATGTCCTATGTGAACTTAGTCTATGAGTTTGGAGTTTTGAGGTCTAGCATCAATGCATAATTTCCATGGAAACAATATCCAGTAGTAATTAATGATGAGTTTTGAAGGACCAGTCTAAACTGAATTGACTCATAGAGGACCATCAGTATTCTCTGTCCTAATTAGGGTAAGTAAGGGTGTACGATTAGGTGGTGTTTGTGTTCCTTTAATTCCAAATAGTGTTTATATTTCCCTTGTGCATCAGACGCCTCCTTGAGAAAGCTTCCATTCCACGGATGAATGCTCTGTACCCAGCGTCATTCCGTGATGAAAAAATTATTATCTCCGCATTCTTGTGTTGGAGTCCAAGAAGCTCAAAGCAACAGTTTTTATGATATTTTCTCTGCCAAAATAACTGAATGTTGACTATCACATCCACAGAGACTGTATACTTCCAAACAGTGTAATCAAAAAACGCAAAGAACCATATGCCCAAAGAAAGTGGAAGAATTCTGTGGTAAACTAACCAAGGCTTGGCCATGGGTACCTGCATGGCCAAACTTGTATGAGATTATGATTTGCAGTTCCCTTCCACAACTCTACTTTATTGTTTGAGGAGAATCAGGAACCTCTTCTTGCCCTTTTGGTCATGATCATCTATCCAATCTAGATAGGCAATCAATACTGGTGACCAGTAGACACTCATAGTCTTCTTTCAGCAGCCTAGCTTTCCCTGAACTTCTGAGTTGAGTTAGAAGATTGAAGTGGCCCAGTTGTGTCATTTCTGAGACGTCAGAAAATGCTGCTTGAGTGGAGGAGAAAGAAAAAGAATTCCTTCTGGTCACCGGTTTTGATCAAATACATGATCATGTAGGGGATACATACCAGGGGGAGCAACTGTAGGGGTCCTGATGCTCCATACCAAAAGACGTCAGAATTAAAATTGTATCCCCAAATAGAGGTGTCACTTAAAGGGATAGTAATACTAATCCCCATATTGTAGCTTTGTTAAAAAGAAACTTATTGCCCCCAGTGTCATCTCTCAAACTCTTATGGTTTGAGAGATGATAGCGCTCAAAGTTCCCCCTCCCTCCCCCTTCCCTGACTGAATGCTGAACGCTGACTGCAGGGATATCCGGCATTACTTGCATCAGGCGGCTCTGCAGCTGAGCCGAGAATGCGTTTATAAAAAAGAAATCTTTCACTAAAATGGTCTTCTACGTGTGCTTGCAAACCAATCACACTGCAAACCAAGCACACGCAGAAGACCGCTTCAGTAAAAGAATTATTTTTTATAAATGCGTTCTCGGCTCAGCTGCAGAGCCGTCTCATGCACATAAGACTGTCGTGCAACTGCTTCCCCTGCAGTCAGCTAGAACGCTGACTTCAGGGAAGGGGGAGGGAGGGGGAACTTTGAGCGCTATCATCTCTCAAACCATAAAGGTTTGAGAGATGACACTGGGAGCAATAAGTTTCTTTTTAACAAAGCTACAATATGGGATTAGTAATTTGCAAGTATTACTATCCCTTTAAAGCTGTATGTGCTGATGTGGGGTGGGTCATTGAAGCTGTAATCAGCTGTCAGTGAGAGAACTGTCTGTGTCTCATTCTTAGCACTCTAGGTTAGTATAATGAATACTTCAATCTGGGTCATGAACTATTGAGCTAATGCTGCATGGGCTAGCTTGCACGTTGACTGCAAGCTTTTATGGTTCATCAGTAGATTAAAAGTTCTATGGTTCAGGCTATAGATTACAAGCTTGTTTGTCATTTCATGCCACCATTTGTGATGATCAAATTCAATCGTTCTTGGTGTGCCATGGTAATTACAATAAAATTACGTAGTTATATGGTTATATTACATAGCTACACAGTTGACGAGGCTGAAAAATAAGACATGCATCCATCAAGTCCAGCCCATGCCAAAAACAGCCCTGATAATCCAGAGGAAGGCAAAAAAAAAAAAAAAAAAATCCTGATGCCATTTCCAATTTAGCCCCAAGTGGGTACAAAAAATGTATTTCTGACTCCAAATGGCAATCAGTTCCCTGGATCAACAACCTATCTGCATTGAAGCCATCTTTCATAATAATCAATATTGTTCTGTACTAGATAAGAATCCATTGCCCATCCTGAGGCAAAGAATTCCATAGCATTACTGACTTTACTGTAAAAAATCTTTTTTTAAGAACTGGTGGCTAAAATCGTACTCCATATTCTAGATGAGGCCTTCCCATTGCTGTTATGGGGTAGTTATTCCTTTTAAATCTTGTTGGTGGGTTTGGTTTTCTCAGTGAAAATGATAAAAACTGTTATACATTGCTACCGATTTGGATACATATGTGCACCTACACATATTGGGTATCAGTGTGCTTATGATATATGCAGAATTCATATTTTTAATTTAGTTTTTTTAGACTAATTCCACCCCATACCTCCCAACATTTGAAGTGGCCAAAGAGGGACACTTTTGTTTTACGTTATGTTGCTAAGGGAATGACTGGTGGGTGGGACATTTTTAGGTTAGTTCATGACCTATTGCCAAGTCTTGGTGTCTGCATAAATTATTTAGCACATTATACACAATTAATGATGTTTTACTAAACATTAATGTTCGCTTTATTGATGATGAGCAATATATACACTTATGTACACACCACGTAGTCTGATCTCCTAAACACAGGGACACCAGGGTGATACACTTATGTACACACCACACAGTCTGATCTCCTAAACACAGGGACACCAGGGTGATACACTTCTATGCACACCACGTAGTCTGATCTCCTAAACACAGGAACACCAGGGTGATACACTTATATACACACCACACAGTCTGATCTCCTAAACACAGGGACACCAGGGTGATACACTTATATACACACCACACAGTCTGATCTCCTAAACACAGGGGCACCAGGGTGATACACTTATGTACACACCACACAGTCTGATCTCCTAAACACAGGGACACCAGGGTGATACACTTCTATACACACACCACACAGTCTGATCTCCTAAACACAGGGACACCAGGGTGATACACTTTTATACACACCACACAGTCTGATCTCCTAAACACAGGGACACCAGGGTGATACACTTTTATACACACCACACAGTCTGATCTCCTAAACACAGGGACACCAGGGTGATACAGTTATATACACACCACACAGTCTGATCTCCTAAACACAGGGACACCAGGGTGATACACTTATGTACACACCACACAGTCTGATCTCCTAAACACAGGGACACCAGGGTGATACACTTCTATACACACCACACAGTCTAATCTCCTAAACACAGGGGCACCAGGGTGATACACTTATGTACACACCACACAGTCTGATCTCCTAAACACAGGGACACCAGGGTGATACACTTCTATACACACACCACACAGTCTGATCTCCAAAACACAGGGACACCAGGGTGATACACTTATATACACACCACACAGTCTGATCTCCTAAACACAGGGACACCAGGGTGATACACTTATATACACACCACACAATCTGATCTCCTAAACACAGGGACACCAGGGTGATACACTTATATACACACCACACAGTCTGATCTCCTAAACACAGGGACACCAGGGTGATACACTTATATACACACCACACAGTATGATCTTCTAAACACAGGGACACCGGGGTGATACACTTATATACACACCACACAGCCTGATCTCTTAAACACAGGGACACCAGGGTGATACACTTATATACACACCACACAGTCTGCTCTCCTAAACACAGGGACACCAGGGTGATACACTTATATGCACACCACACCGTCTGATCTCCTAAACACAGGGACACCAGGGTGATACACTTCTATACACACATCACACAGTCTGATCTCCTAAACACAGGGACACCGGGGTGATACACTTATATACACACCACACAGTCTGATCTCCTAAACACAGGGACACCGGGGTGATACACTTATATACACACCACACAGCCTGATCTCTTAAACACAGGGACACCAGGGTGATACACTTATATACACACCACACAGTCTGCTCTCCTAAACACAGGGACACCAGGGTGATACACTTATATACACATCACACAGTCCTATCTCCTAAACACAGGGACACCAGGGTGATACACTTCTATAAACACTGCACAGTCTGATCTCCTAAACACAGGGACACCAGGGAGATACACTTCTATACACACCACACAGTCTGATCTCCTAAACACAGGGACACCAGGGTGATACACTTATATACACACCACACAGTCTAATCTCCTAAACACAGGGACACCAGGGTGATACACTTCTATACACACCACACAGTCTGATCTCCTAAACACAAGGACACCAGGATGATACACTTATATACACACCACACAGTCTGATCTCCTAAACACAAGGACACCAGGATGATACACTTATATGCACACCACAGAGTCTGATCTCCTAAACACAGGGACACCAGGGTGATACACTTATATACACACCACACAGTCTGATCTCCTACACACAGGGACACCAGGGTGATACACTTATATACACACCACACAGTCTGATCTCCTAAACACAGGACACCGGGGTGATACACTTATATACACACCACACAGTCTGATCTCCTAAACACAGGTACAAAATAAAATAAAGATAAAACGAAGTATTACTATTCCTTTAATAATGTTGCCTAAGATGACACATCAGACAGGTTTTGATTCATACTGTTGCCTACTTTCGGAAAATAAATTCTGTTATATGACTATTGAGTTGTTTTCTGGTTATTTTACCATGCAACCATTGTAACGTTCATTTTCTGTTGATAAAGTTGAAAAGTCCCTTTTGTGCTCCTACGCACAATGCAATGCGTCCCCCTCTGACACTTAATTTGGGGTGTGCATGTGGGAAAAACTATACATATTTGGTATCGGTGTATTCAGGGGAAGTGGGGCTTCCAAAAATGATTGCAAATTTAGCTAGAAACTTACATTCTTTGAGATATAGTGTTTGGTATTAGCAATATATGTATTTTCTTTTTAATTTCTTCTTCTTTGTGACGTCACATCTTGTTACAGGAGAAAAACCTTACTTCAGATGAGGCGCCATTTAAACGCTGATCTCAGTCTGAAAAAAAAATGTATAGTTTCCCATAAATAACTAGAAATGTACCCACAGGAATCACCTTAACAGATGGATAAAAAAATGCTGAGTATATGATTGGCCCCCAAGGTACTAAACAGAGGCCAAGCGTACCAGACTCAAAGTGTTAAATAAGGCTTTTAACCCCTTGGATGAAAGATTGGCTTTGAAGGCATTGGAAAACAATCAGGATGCTAACATCTTAATTTACATAGTAACACAGGTGATGAGGCCGAAAAAAGATATGCGTCCATCAAGTCCAGCCCATGCCAAAAACACCTCTGTTGATGCAGAGGAAGGCAAAATAAAAAAGCCCTCTGAAGCCATTTCCAGTTTAGCCCCAAGTGAGTAAAAAAATGTTTTTTCCTTCCTGACTGGCAGTCAGATTTTTCCCTGTATCAACATCCTATCTGTGTTGAAGCCAACTGTCATAATTTTCAATATTGTTCTGTGCTAGATAAGCTTCCATTGCTTTTTTGCAGTTGCATTATCTGCAAGCACAACATTCCGAGACAAAGAATTCCATAGCTTTACCGCCCCTTACTGTAAAGAATCCCTGCCTTTGTTTTAGTCTAAAGTGCCTTTCCTCTAGTCTTAATGGATGACCTTTTGTTCTTAGCTCAGCTCTTTGCATAAATAATTCATTGCATAGTTCTTTGTATCAATGGGGATTGGTTCAATTGGATTTGTCCAGAATTGGACATCTTTTGCTTTTCGTTTAAAGGGGGACTATGAACCCCAAAAAATCTCCCCCGAACAATTAGGCATCTAGCGATACTCTTAACAATAGTAATATTAGCCGCGTTAGTGAGAAATCCTACTTCTGCTGAGACTGACGACCAGGCATCTGCGCGACTGCGCCGTCAGTCCCTTTTGATACCTAAAGGTGCTGTGCAACGCCTCCTAGAGGAGACCGGGGCCTACAGCACAGGTGCGCAGACATCTATAAGCAAAGATGTCTGCTCTGTTACCTGGCCGTCAGTCTCGGCAGAAGTAAGATTTCTTACTAACGAGATAATTATGCTGGCTAATAGTTATATTGTTAAGCATGTCGTTAGATGCCTAATTGTTGGGGAGAGACTTTATTTGGGGTGATAGTTCCTCTTTAAGGATTTATGAGTGTGCACAAAGATAAAGGGCCGTAAGTTCCAAAGAAAAAAATGGATGCGTTCTGGGGCAAACCATTTGCGCTGCAGGTAAGAAATAAAAATTTCCATTAATTCAAATGGGGATTTTAACCCCTTGAATGCTAGAGAGGTCTCCCACCCATTGCTTCGCAATGCATTGGAGATCTCTTTAGCATTCAAAGGGTTAACAATTTAAATCTATTGGAACATTTGGAATGTTTAGTTCTCCCCCGTAGTGAAAATGGTTTGCCCCAGAATTCCTCCACTTTCCTTTTGAACATGCAGCCCAAAGTCGGCCGTGTGCACACCTGGTAGGGTGACCACGGGTCCCGGAACGTCCGGGACTGTCCCTTATTTCAGGGCTATGTCCAGCGTCCCGGGTCCCCTTCAACCGGGACAATGAAGTGTCCCGGAATGAAGGCAAGCCGCCCTGGATGTCAGCCTGGAAGCGGTGTGTCACATCATGGACGCCGCTCGCGGCGTCCATGATATGACACACCGCTTGCAGGCTGACATCCAGGGCAGCAATGCAGCTTACCTGGAGGCAAGCGCTCTAGTAATACAGAGCGCTGGGAGATGACATCATCTCCCAGCGCTCTGCATTACTGGCCATACCGCGCGGGAGCTTCAGCTCTGTGCCGGAGGAGGCACAGAGCACATTCTACGCCGCTAGACCACCAGGGACTTAAGGTATGACGGGGCAACTAGGGTGACCACGTCCCGGAATGGCAGAAGGGAAATGTGGTCACCCTAACACCTGGGAACTCCCAAATTAAACAGACCCTAAGAGCTTTTGAAATGTCAACTCTTAAAGTGTGAACAACATCCTAAAACAAGTATAATTTGTTTTACAGGCCTTCAATGATGCCTATGTGTTGTGCTCAGGGCCGGATTTACCATAAGGTAGAGTAGGCATCTGCCTACAGGCGCATCCCACAGAGGGGCGCCTGACATTGGAATCAATTCTTTTTTTTATTTTATTTTTTTTAAATATATTCATTCACCCTACCCGCTGCCTGCCTGCCGCCCGGTGAGATCCTGCTGTTGCTCACTCGGTGGCTCTTCAGTAATGCAGAGCGCTGGGAGATGACATCATCTCCCATCGCTCTGCATTCCTAAAGAGAAGACCGCGCGGGAGCAACGGGAGCTACAGTTCTGTGCAGAAGCAGGCACAGACTTTTCTTGCTGCTGGACCACCAGGGAGGTAGGAAATGGGGCTGATCGTGCAAGATGGAGATGATGGGGGTAATGTGAGGGCAAGTTGGAGCTGATGGGGCAAGTTGGAGCTGATGGGGGTAATGTGAGGGCAAGTTGGTGCTGATAGGGGCAAGTTGAAGCTGATGGGGGCAAGTTGGAGATTATGGTGGTAATGTGAGGGCAAGTTGGAGTTGATGGGGGCAAGTTGGAGCTGATGGGGCAAGTTGGAGCTGATGGGGGTAATGTGAGGACAAGTTGGAGCTGATGGGGGCAAGTTGGAGCTGATGGGGGTAATTTGAGGGCAAGTTGGAGCTGATGGGGCAAGTTGGAGCTGATGGGAGTAATGTGAGGGCAAGTTGAGCTGATGGGGCAAGTTGGAGCTGATGGTGGGCAATGTGAGGGCAATATGGATATGGGGGGTAATGTGGAGATTTGGAGCATTGTGGAGGTGTCCAGTGGAGATGGCTAATGGGGGGGGGGGGGGGCGCTTCTGTGCCTACAGGCTCCTGAGATGTAAATCCGGCCCTGGTTGTGCTTGCCTTCTTCTGTAAAATAAACAGTTTGGACAAATTCACCTTTATGTATTGATTACCTAGTTTGGCATTTCATGCTAATTCCTTGCACAGTATGCTAATTAGTTCAGTTTGAGGCCAGACTTACCCCTCACTTTACAATGAAACACGCCCCTACTGCGTGCTTTGTCTAGATCAATTCATAGCACAACGTGCGGTATTATTGGTCCAGCACTGAAACTAATTAGCCTAGAGTGCCACGCTTTGCCAGCACGATCTAAATTTAATTTCTCAAACTATTTATATTATAAACAAATGGATTTTATTTAACCTTTTGAGGACCCATGACATGCCAGAACCATCCTGGGATAACTTCCCTAGAGGACTGTTTGGGGATCCCTGAATCAGATTCTATTAAAAAAAAAAAAAAAAAATGCTCTATGGTCCTTAAGTGCCAGCAGCGTGTGCTTAAGAGGTTAAAATTTTTTTAAAAAATTAACTAAATTTTTCTTAACGTGTCTGGTCCACTTTAAGGTTTCTACCACAGCATTGAGGATGGGGGACTTCTGATTTGTGCCATCTACAAAGAACTTCAAAATAAAATCAAAATAGGAATTCGGATTAGCCCACTTCTCCCACTAAGTGGTGGACAACTGGAAAACGTACCTAAACTGAATGACGTAGCCAGGGATCTTACAGACTTGTATTTATTAACATTTCATGCTTGTAAAATGTGTGAGTAATATATTGGCATGTTACTCAAGTAACTAATACTGGATATTGCCATGTGTAATGAAGTTAAAAATATATTTAGAGAAAAGCAGGATAGTGCTGACTGATCTACTGATGTATCAGATGTATTTTGCCATGAATTCCAATATATATATGTGAAATACTGAATCACAAGAGTAACAAATTTCTTTATTAAGCAGCTAAAAAAATATTGTAATCTACAGCTAAATAGCGACACGGGGAGAAGAAAGAGTGACCATGTGTCCCTAAATGCTCGGGACAGTGTTTTAATAGTATGCTGTGGCCAGGGCAGCCAGAGCCAGATTTTCAAAAAGGCAGAGTAGGCAACTGCCTAGATCTCCAAGTTCAGAGGGGTGGGGCCTCAACGTTCTGGCCACACCCACATTCTGAATTGTGGGTGTGACCAGAGCAATATCAGTGTCTTTGTACCAGTTTTCTAACAGGCTATTAATTAAGCCCTTGGATGCTGAAGAGATCTCCAATGCCTTGCTTAGCAATGTGTGCAATGCATTGTATAGTGTATGTCTAATTCCAGTGCAACTCTGCATTAACAGGCTTCTTTAACTTTTTCAGTGCTGGGCTGTTCACACCGAAACCTAGTAAACCATGGGTCATTTACAAATTCCCACTGATTTATAATTGGCCATTTAACCCCTTAAATCCCCCAGAGGTCTCCAACATATTGGGGGAAATTCACTAAAAGTGGATGCTGTGGCGTTATGATTTTGTCGATGTGTTTGAAGCACTTCGTTATTTCGTTATACACACACATCGACATATTCACTAAAATGTAGGCATGCAAGGGGAGGGAGGAGAAGGTCCTCCGTAGCATACAAGATTGTGGAAGTGTTGTCAATGTGGAAGAGATGCCTGACCTCACACATCACCAACACTACGACAATCCTGAAGTCTGACAGCATTCTCTCTGATGCCTTACTTAGTCACTAAAGGCTCAATTCAAATGTTGGAGTCGGCAGAAAAATCTGGCGACGGTGGTGTGATGTGAGCCATGACATAAGTGCTGTAAGACTATTACATTGACATGTGAACTGTTGAGTGGCAGCATGGTATCCATTACACTGCTTTGAAATGTATTGGTTACCATCCTGACACACATTGCTGAGCTTGAAGTGATACCATACATTGATTCTACTAACCTACAGTGGTGTAGATTTGGTCATCATGTGTATCCTGAGCAGAGAGGATGGAAAGACATATACCTCCTTGCTATCCCAATTCATCAGGATCCATGTGGTGAGCAGAACTGAACCATCACACCTTGAGTGGCACAAACCCATTGCATGTCATACACTTAGGCCTCAACAGCAAACACACTAGGTCCTCTAAACACAGCAATGCACCAGTGATGACCAATGACTACAGAGTCCAACCAATGATGTCAGCAGCATTAACAGACACACCAAGCACACCAACCAACATGATCTGTGGAACCCAAGAACCCAATCAGCTGGAGGACACACGAACAGACCCCAGGACAGCCAAAATCCTAACACACAGCAAACATGTGCATGGTTATACTGTACTATTGGGGGTTACCTCTATGTTTTCCTATGTTATGCTATGGAGAATATGTACTGATATGTCACGCGTTGTTTAGATCTCAGTGCATTGTCTCCACAGAATAACACAGGGATTGCAGGTGTGATGACACTGTAGTTGTCATATACACATTGTCACCTCTTTCTGACACCCTAGTGAATGTCCCCCCCAATCAGAACTGAGCCTTGTGAATCACACATGTCCTGCAGAGTGGGGATGGTGGTGAATGCCCCCTGGCCATCCACACTCTGCAGGCTACATATGATGCAGAAAGCTGAACCTTGACTATTCCACTTGGACTAACTACCTACATGTACAACGCCTAGTCCTGACATGCAGTAACAATACAATAGGAAACACACCAATTTCACTCCTTGCTATTCTCTGGTAACCCTTTGAGTGCCAGGAGACTAGCCAATGTATTGTTGAACAATGCATTACTTATCCCTGTGGCACTCCAGGGGTTGTGTGTTGACCTCTTTGTCACTCTGTGTATGACATTGTGATACACATAACAGTTAGTTCTGTGAATAACACATGACAGTGTGCATTGTTTTTGTGCTGTGTATGATGTTGTTGTGGACAGCATGAAGGGGGTTCAACAGGGACTGGACCATTACCATTCAGGCTGGGTTTGTCAAGTATTCTGTCCTTGTTTGATGTCCCATCAAGCTGTGTTGCTGAATTGTGGTGGTGAATGCTGTCCATGTGTTCAGTTGTCACTGTGTTGGCCTCTGTCTGGTAGGTGTCAGGATTTGTGTGATGTGTGTGTGGGCCTTGATGCATTGGATAGGTGATTAATGCCAGGAGGGCATCAGGAGGGGTCACGATGCCCCTGCAAAGTCTGATTATTACAATTCAAAACACTACACTACGTTTTTTTGACACACGGATTTACACAGTATAAGACGAACACTAACCCTTTGAGTGTCTGAGGGGTACTCAAAACATTGCAAAGCAATGCATTACGTATCCCTCTGGCACGCAAAGGGTTAACCGTGTGAGGCATCATTTGTCGGATATTAATGGGGAGTCGTAAATAAGGAGCAACATTTGTCACATTTTAATGGGGGAGGCAGCATATATCACATTTTGATTGTGGGCAGCATGTTGGATATGATTATTGTGGGGGAACATCACCATGGTGTGTTAGCGCCCCACATACACTGCCTGACACCCCAGCCTTTTTCCCTTGCTCGGGCACTGCCCATGGGGATTTGTGGGTAGCAGTAAGCAAGGGGGGAAGGTTGGAGAGGGTTGGATAGTATACATGGGAATCTGGTGCTATCAGTGGGAAGGGAACAGGGCTGGGGGCCAAGCAGTGTAAATGGGGTTCTGTGGCTACCACTGGGCAAGGGAACAAGGCTGGGGGGCAGGCAGTGTACATAGGGTTCTATGGCTACCAGTGGGCAAGGGAACAAGTGTGTGGGCCAGGCAGTGTACATGGGGTTCTATGGTTACTAATGGGCAAGGCAACAAGTCTAGGGGCAGGCAGTGTACATGGGGTTCTATGGATACCAGTGGGCAAGGGAACAAGTGTGGGGGCCAGGCAGTGTACACGGGGTTCTATGGATACCAGTGGGCAAGGGAACAAGTGTGGGGGCCAGGCAGTGTACATGGGGTTCTATGGATACCACTGGGCAAGGGAACAAGGCTGGGGGCCAAGCAGTGTACATAGGGTTCTATGGCTACCAGTGGGCAAGGGAACAAGTGTGTGGGCCAGGCAGTGTACATGGGGTTCTATGGTTACTAATGGGCAAGGCAACAAGTCTAGGGGCAGGCAGTGTGCATGGGGTTCTATGGCTACCAGTGGGCAAGGGAACAAGTGCGTGGGCCAGGCAGTGTACATGGGGATCTATGGTTACTAATGGGCAAGGCAACAAGTCTAGGGGCAGGCAGTGTGCATGGGGTTCTATGACTACTAGTGGGCAAGGGAACAAGTGTGGGGGCCAGGCAGTGTACATAGGGTTCTATGGATACCAGTGGGAAGGGAACAGGGCTGGGGGCCAAGCAGTGTACATGGGGTTCTATGGATACCACTGGGCAAGGGAACAAGGCTGGGGGCCAAGCAGTGTACATAGGGTTCTATGGTTACCAGTGGGCAAGGGAACAAGTCTCGGGTCCAGGCAGTGTACATGGGGTTCTATGGTTACTAATGGGCAAGGCAACAAGTCTAGGGGCAGGCAGTGTGCATGGGGTTCTATGACTACTAGTGGGCAAGGGAACAAGTGTGGGGGCCAGGCAGTGTACATAGGGTTCTATGGATACCAGTGGGCAAGGGAATAAGTCTGGGGCCAGGCAGTGTACATGGGGTTCTATGGATACCAGTGGACAAGGGAACAAGTCTGGGGCCAGGCAGTGTACATGGGGTTCTATGGATACCAGTGGGCAAGGGAATAAGTCTGGGGCCAGGCAGTGTACATGGGGTTCTATGGATACCAGTGGGCAAGAGAACAAGTCTGGGGCTAGGCAGTGTATATGGGGTTCTATGGATACCAGTGGGCAAGGGAACAAGTCTGGGGCCAGGCAGTGTACATGGGGTTCTATGGATACCAGTGGGCAAGGGAATAGGTCTGGGGCCAGGCAGTGTACATGGGGTTCTATGGTTACCAGTGGGCAAGGGAATAAGTCTGGGGCCAGGCAGTGTACATGGGGTTCTATGGATACCAGTGGGCAAGGGAATAAGTCTGGGGCCAGGCAGTGTATATGGGGTTCTATGGATACCAGTGGGCAATGGAACAAGACAAGGGGCCAGGCAGTGTACATGGGGTTCTATGGATACCAGTTGGCAAGGGAACAAGTCTGGGGCCAGGCAGTGTACATGGGGTTCTATGGATACCAGTGGGCAAGGGAATAAGTCTGGGGCCAGGCAGTGTACATGGAGTTCTATGGATATCAGTGGGCAAGGGAATAGGTCTGGGGCCAGGCAGTGTACATGGGGTTCTATGGTTACCAGTGGGCAAGGGAATAAGTCTGGGGCCAGGCAGTGTACATGGGGTTCTATGGATACCAGTGGGCAAGGGAATAGGTCTGGGTCCAGGCAGTGTACATGGGGTTCTATGGTTACCAGTGGGCAAGGGAATAAGTCTGGGGCCAGGCAGTGTACATGGGGTTCTATGGATACCAGTGGGCAAGGGAATAAGTCTGGGGCCAGGCAGTGTATATGGGGTTCTATGGCTACCAGTGGGCAAGGGAATAAGTCTGGGGCCAGGCAGTGTACATGGGGTTCTATGGATACCAGTGGGCAAGGGAATAAGTCTGGGGCCAGGCAGTGTATATGGGGTTCTATGGCTACCAGTGGGCAAGGGAATAAGTCTGGGGCCAGGCAGTGTACATGGGGTTCTATGGATACCAGTGGGCAAGGGAATAAGTCTGGGGCCAGGCAGTGTATATGGGGTTCTATGGTTACCAGTGGGCAAGGGAACAAGTCTGGGGCCAGGCAGTGTACATGGGGTTCTATGGCTACTAGTGGGCAAGGGAACAAGTCTGGGGCCAGACAGTGTACATGGGGTTCTATGGCTACTAGTGGGCAAGGGAACAAGTCTGGGGCCAGGCAGTGTACATGGGGATCTATGGTTACCAGTGGGCAAGGGAATAAGTCTGGGGCCAGGCAGTGTATATGGGGTTCTGTGGTTACCAGTGGGCAAGGGAATAAGTCTGGGGCCAGGCAGTGTACATGGGGTTCTATGGATACCAGTGGGCAAGGGAATAAGTATGGGGCCAGGCAGTGTACATGGGTTTCTATGGATACCAGTGGGCAAGGGAACAAGTGTGGGGGCCAGGCAGTGTACATAGGGTTCTATGGATACCAGTGGGCAAGGGAACAAGTCTGGGGCCAGGCAGTGTACATGGGGTTCTATGGATACCAGTGGGCAAGGGAACAAGTCTGGGGCCAGGCAGTGTACATGGGGTTCTATGGCTACCAGTGGACAAGGGAATAAGTCTGGGGCCAGGCAGTGTACATGGGGTTCTATGATTACCAGTGGGCAAGGGAATAAGTCTGGGGCCAGGCAGTGTACATGGGGTTCTATGGTTACCAGTGGGCAAGGGAATAAGTCTGGGGCCAGGCAGTGTACATGGGGTTCTATGGATACCAGTGGGCAAGGGAATAAGTCTGGGGCCAGGCAGTGTATATGGGGTTCTATGGCTACCAGTGGGCAAGGGAATAAGTCTGGGGCCAGGCAGTGTATATGGGGTTCTATGGCTACCAGTGGGCAAGGGAATAAGTCTGGGGCCAGGCAGTGTATATGGGGTTCTATGGATACCAGTGGGCAAGGGAATAAGTCTGGGGCCAGGCAGTGTACATGAGGTTCTATGGATACCAGTGGGCAAGGGAATAAGTCTGGAGCCAGGCAGTGTATATGGGGTTCTATGGCTACCAGTGGGCAAGGGAACAAGGCTGGGGACAAGTGGTAGCCACCAATCTCCACAGATGCTTCCTGACCAGCAGCCTTGCTCTCTTGGGAGTGAACAACATGACAAAGAGCTAAGGGGATAATTGTGTAATGCTATTAGGCAATTTGCTATACGCAATGCACTATACACAAAACACCATAAGTAATATACACATAACACACATGCTCACACGCTCTCGCTCACACATGTTCACACACGCTATCACTCACACATGCACGTTTGCTCTCACATGCTGTTGCTCGCACATACGTTCAC
This sequence comes from Rhinophrynus dorsalis, assembly GCA_037306005.1. Classification (NCBI taxonomy): domain Eukaryota; kingdom Metazoa; phylum Chordata; class Amphibia; order Anura; family Rhinophrynidae; genus Rhinophrynus; species Rhinophrynus dorsalis. The sequence continues at coordinate 474,728,550 of CM074723.1, read as the reverse complement.
ACACCCAAATTCAAACACATGAAAATACAAACACGCTCACACACACATATAAACGCAAACACACACAGATGTAGAGTTGTGCAGCTCACTGCTTTGCGATGCTTTGGACACCTTTTTGAAGCTGAAAATTCAACAAGCCAATTATAAAAGCAGTCATTAATCGCATAGCCAATGCCGTGCTAATTTTGCTAGTATATATATATATATATATATATATATATATATATATATATATATATATTTCTCAAAATTATATTGACTTAAAATACCCCTTGAATGGTGCAGAGGTCTCCAGCTCATTGCAAAGCAATACAAAGGAGACAACTGTAAAATTAAAGGGTTTAATATTAGGAAAGAGCAAACCATGTGTGATTCTTTCCTTGGATTCATCTGAACGATCACATCTTCCCACCATATTTATCTTCTATGTAAGGGTCACCTGGTTGGTGACTATATCTTTGTACTGATGTAATCAATATTTCTCGTTTTTTATTTATTTATTTATTTTTAGTTTTAACCCCTTAATGAACCATGACTTGTCTAGACCGTCATGGGTAAACTTCCCGTAAGGACCCTTGACGGTCCTGGCACGTCATGGGTTAAATGATAGCAGCGCACCTCTGTGCAGGCTGCTATCATTCATTGCAGGCCTAGACTGCGTGCTCCGGTACTGGAGCGTTCAGTCTCAGCACTTGTCACTTTTGCCGGTTCATGTGATCTCTTCAGGAGCGATAACATGTACTGGCATTTTGATTGAATAAGGCAGTGTGCCAAGCATACTGCCTTTGTGTGTGCGTAGTGCCTCTCTCTTTCTTACAATAAAAGTAAGGGAGAAAGAAGCAGAGAACAGATACCTTGTGGGAAACAAAAATGTAGCATCTGGGGTATTAACCCCTTCAATGCTGGTGCTGTGGGCTGACTGGATGCAGGTCCATTTCTGACCTGCTAAAATCAACTTTTTTTTTTTTTAGTAAAATAAAAAAAAATGTAAAAAATAAATTGTACTAATAAAATAAATATTTTAAGTGTAAAAAAAAAAAAATAATAATAATGGCAATGTGATTGTTGTGGAGCAATGTAGCAGAGTTATACTCACCGCCAAATCATATATATGAAAAAGTGGGAAAATAGGGAGGTGAAAAAGGGACTTGGGGATTTTCACCCAGGGGTAACAGTGCCCACTTAAAGCTGCCCATTTTGTAGGTTTTACAGACCGGTCATACCTTTCACGCAGTCTCCATAAAAATTTAACCCCTTGCGCTCAAATAATGCCAAGAGAAAAAATAAAAATGGCTTTTTATTTTACCATTTTATTAAATGGATAGTAATACTTAAAATGTAAAAAAAAATATGTTGTAGGGTTTATCCCCCTGAGTAAAACAAGGGTACTCCCGCTGCTAAAAGGTGTTCCGTTCAAAAGTTATTAATTTTCAAAGTTGAATTTTTTAGGTGCAATATCACAGTGGCCTGAAATTGTAGAGTGGCACTGTTGCTACACCATCCTATGGACAGCTCTGGTCCCGGGACCATAAATCTCCATAGGATGGTGTAGCAACAGCACCACTGTACAATTTCAGGCCACTGTGATATTGCACCTAAAAAATTCAACTTTGAAAATTAATAACTTTTGAATGAAACACCTTTCAGCAGCGGGAGTACCCTTGTTTTACTCAGGGGGATAAACCCTACAACATATTTTTTTTACATTTTAAGTATTACTATCCCTTTAATTTTAATAAAGTAAATGGTGGGTTATCCATGTAAATATTGTATCAAACGAAAGCCCTATTTGTGTGTACAAAAACAGTATATAATTTATGGGGGTGGAATAAAAGCCTTAGAGGGAAAACACTGTTGAACAAAGACATAGTCAAAAAGGTCAGAATTGCTCTGGTCCTTAAGTCAAGTCCACCTCATATTTTCCCGGTCCTTAAGGGGTTAAGAACTTTATTGAGAAAACAAGTTAAGCAGTACAGAAAATAGTACAATAGTTTATTATTTTGAAGGGATCATCTTTATCTATATATATATATATATATATAAAAGAGGAAGCCTCATTACATAATTTATGTCTCCTCAGGAGACAAACACACCCAGGGGTGGAAGTAAGGAGGATTTACTGCTCCCATTGGGTGATTCAATGGGGGCGTGATTTTCACAGGACTATCCAGCCTGCCCACCACTATCCAACCAAGGAACAAAACAAAATGGCTGCCACTTGCTCCTACACCACAGACACACACATGCCCCACTCACACAGCACCAAACAAACACACATACAGCACTAAATACACACACAAAACCAGAAGGAAATATGTCTGACACACACACACACACACACACACATACACACACACAGTCACTCACTCTGACTCCCAGTGGCCTCAGCAGGACCTGTAGTACAGCCACTGAAGGGAAGCTGCAGCACCAGGGGAACAAAATGGCACTCAAAGGGTTAAGGTAGGCCCTCATTGCTGAATTATTTCTTGACTGTCATCATTTGCCATGCAACACAGAGGACAGGCAGCCATCAGATTCACACTTAACCCACTGACTGCCACAGGGTTGTGTATCAAGGTTTACCCCTCATGGAGTGTGTTCAAACCCCTCACACTGTAAACTTGCATTTCCCTCCCACTTCTCCTCCTTCCCCAGCCTATTACTAACACTTTTCCACATTTCTCTTAAGCCCCGCCCCCTACTCGCGATTAAGCCCCGCACAGTTTTAAACCAAATTGCCCCATTGCCCTTTCCACATCATCACCACATAAGTCCCCTCCAGGGACTCCACAAGTCAAAGTTCCCAGGTATGAACACACTTCCCACTGCTATTTAACTCGACATGCCTCTCTATACCTTAACCCTTTGAGTGCCAGAGGGGTGCACAACTCATGCGTGCATGTGTTTCTGCGCATATATGTTGCATGTGTGTGTGTGTACATCTCTGTTACATATGTGTGTCCATGTGTGCATCTCCGGTGTGTATGTGCATGTCTTTTGCATGTTTCTTCCGCTCGCTGTGTGTATGTGTCTGTGTGTTGCATATGTCTGTGTTCATCAGTGTGTCCACATTGCTAATACAGTAATGAAATGTTTAGGCAGATGTGAAAATGCTGTAACGTAAGAATGCTTTAAAAATAGACATGTTAATCATTTATTTTGATCAATTAACACAATGATAGTGAGTGAACAGAAGAAAAATCTAAATCAAATCAGTAGATAGTGTGACCACCCTTTGCCTTCAAAACAGCATCAGTTCTTCTAGGTGCACTTGAACACAGTTTGTTAAGGATCTCAGCAAGTAGGTTGTTCCAGACATCTTGGATAACTAATCACAGTTCTTCTCTGGATTTAGGTACCTCAGTTGCTTCTCTCTCTTCCTGTAATCCCAGACAGACTAAATGGTGTTGAGATCAGGATTCTGTGGGCCATACCATCACTTCCAGGACTCCTTATTCTTCTTTACTCTGAAGATAGTTCTTAATGAACCTGGCTGCATGTTTGGGGTCATTGTCATACTGTAGAATACATTTGGGGCCAATTAGATGCCTCTCTGATGGTATTGCATCATGGATACGTATCTGCCTGTACTTCTCTGCATTAAGGAGACCATTAATTCTGACCAAATCCCCTACTCCATTTGCAGAAATGCAAACTCAAACTTTCAAGGAACCTCCACCGTTCAGACACTCATTCTTGTACTGCTCTTCAGCCCTTTGCGAACAAACTGACTTCTGATACAGCCAGATATTTACAATTTTCACTCATCAATCCAGAGCACCTGCTTCCATTTTTCTGTACACCAGTTTCTGTGTTTTCGTGCACAGTTGAGTTGCTTGGCCTTGTTTGCACATCGAAGGCATGGCTTTTTGGCCACAAGTCTTCCATGAAGACCACTTCTGACCAGACCTCTCTGGACAGTAGATGGGTGTACCAGGGTCCCACTGTTTTCTGACAATTCTGAGCTGATGGCACTGCTGGACATCTTCTGATTGGAAAGGTAAGTAAACATGATGTGTCTTTCATCTGTTGCACTAAGTTTCCTTGGCCGAACCACTGCGTCTACGGTCCTCAGTGCTGCCCGTTTCTTTGTGCTTCTTCAAAAGAGCTTGGACAGCACATCTGGAAACCTGTTAAATCTAAAATGAAATATATTAATTATTACCAATTGTGTTATACTGTCAGCAATAATACCACTTTAGTTCTCAAGGTTAAGTTGATAATAGTCAAGGGTGTACAGGCCCCAGCATTAACTAGTGATGTCATGGCCTAGCGTCTGTGCTAATCAATCAAATGTATATGTAGGTATAACATGTGGGTAATTATATACTTAGGAAGCCCAGCCCCACAATGTATAATATCCATATATGAAAATATGCAATGGGTACCATCCTTGTGAGGTGCTACTGACCACGTGTAATGACTCTTTACAGTATAAATATTTGGTCCTTGGGCCTAAGAGTGAGAAGAGTAGGAGGGACACAGCTGACCACCATTCTGTCCCCATAACTAGAAAACATCCTGCTACATTAATCATTCATCTGCTGTAACATCTTGTAACATCATGTGAGATTGTAAGATCATCTGTTCTGTTCCTGTTTGCTGAATAAAATGAAAAATCTACAACTTCTGATTCTCTCTAGCTCTGGTCCTTTAAGAGTTAATGAAAGACTTTAACCCTTTAGTTGCTGTCTGTATACTATATGAAAGAAATAACCCTTCAAAAGCAGAAAACGCAGTCTAACAAAACCACTGACTGCCTTGAAATTTCAGCATGGGGGAGACCTTACTGACATAGTATAACTACCTTGTGTCTTGTTGCTGTGCTCAGTCTTGACATGGTGTATGACTTTTGACATTAAACTGTCTTCAGGAACCTCACCTTGTTAGCTGAGTTTGGCTGTTCCTCACCCAGTTTTATTCCTCCTACACAGCTGTTTCATTTAATGTTTTTCAACCGACATATTAAATTGATGATCATTAGCACCTGTTTGTTATAATTGTTTAATTATACACTTGACTATATGCGCACAAAATCCCTGACTTTGTGCAAATGTACTTAGGAGAATTGATGCTGTTTTGAAGGCAAAGGGTGGTCACACCAACAATTTATTTGATTTAGACTTTTTTTCTGTTCACTCATTATGCATTTTGTTAATTGATAAAAATAAACTATTAATATGTCTATTTTTGAAAGCATTCTTACTTTACAGCATTTTTTCACACCTGCCTAAAACTTATGCACATTACTATACGCACACACACATATATATATATATATATATATATATATATATATATATATATAGGGCTTATAATTTTAAGTCCTTTGCTACTAGACAGACCTGAAAAGTTACTCGACACTCCAAGCCAAAACATACCCAGCAGGGCTGAATTTCTACTCGCCAGGGCTAAATTTTCACCCGCCATTGGCTAGTGGTGAGTGGAAATTTTGAGCCCTGTGTATATATATATATATATATATATATATATATATATATATATATATATATATATATCACCATCATTTTCAGTCATTGTCCACTGTAGGATGATGTCCTCCTCAGCAGTTTCCAACAATTCCAGTCTTCAATTCCATTCAACAATTCCTCCACCACAAATCCACCCAAATAGATGTGTACTCACAAAGTCGATGGCTTTGAACCTACTTATGTAGAACACAGCGACTATGCTTCTATGGGAAATTAAATGCCCCAAGTCACAGTTTTATACCAGATCTCTAGAATGGGCTGCTCTCATATTCCACGCTCTCTCCAAACGGGAAGAATCTTCAGTCATATTAAACAAGAAAAAAATTAGGCGCCTCGTAGTGTATTACTGATGGACTAGATATAAAAGGTAATACAAACTTATATACTCACAATTCACAAATAAGTTGGTCAGTGTCACAAGCTAAGGCTATAGGCCCTGTTGAGACAGTGGGGAGAGTGTGGAAATGAAAGGGTTAACAATACCAGACCACTGGTTACATGTTACTATTCCTAGCAACCACCACATTAACCCCTGAAATCCCTCCTGCACCATCACCCCAGTACTACAATTCGCTGCCACCACCAAGACTTTATATCTGGGCATCTTCGGTTACCTCAAACACAACAGAATTACAATATAAAATCACCTTAATAATCAAACATTTAGACTTAACCCCTTTAGTAGTGTGTTCTAACTGAGCCTCCTTCCGAGTAGTGAGTTCATATTAGAGAACAGAGACAAGAGCTGATTAATTGAACATTTAATCTGAAAAAAGTCTTCACAGTGCTGGTTACAAAAATACAGAAATAAATGACATACACAAATACAGACTACACATAAGCAAAACAGCCCATAAAATAAAAATGGGAGAAACACAAGAAATCCTTAGATACAATTACCTCTATTTTAAGAGTTCTTGGGAACTTCAGATGGTGTATCCTCCTTATGTTGTTACAAAGAAATTCCCTGTTTTATCCAAAAAACCCATATTAAATAGTTTCCACAGTACCTTCTAAGAGGCCAACCCCCTTGAGTTGTTACCTGGGAGGGTTAGGGGTTTGACTTGACCGTTTACAGCCCACTCAATCAGACCTGTCAGGGATGTTACTGGAGACTTGTACCTGAAAAGTCATAAGGATTCCCAAAACATGCAACACACACAACACCTCTATAATGTTATAATAATCCTATTCCTCATATCTGTGTGAATATCTGGATACCAAACATACTGGGTCTAACTGGTTGCAATGTGGTTATTCTTGTAACTCATAGCAGGAACACCTCCCCCTGGCATATTTGGTACCCACCACATGGGTAAAACCTGGGCATTCTGAATATATATTTGTATTGAACCATTTTACACTATATATACATGTTCTGCCTATTACAATAATATTTGGTTGTCCTCTAGATGAACTCTTTAAAAACAGAGGGGGGTCCATAGTTTATGACACTCTGCTCTGCTCTGGCGATGCTCATTTAGTTTCTGGTGATGTTATCTACCTAGCTAATTTTATGGCCTAGGACTGGTGCACTTTGAATAACAAACAAACTAGTTATACATACCAGGGCCCTGCAAAGCCCAGCTCATACCTTGGCATGACAGTCAGATTTAACTGACTTTCAAGCAAGTGCAGAAATATCCCGTCTTCACTCGGGGTACTTCTGGTAAAAGAAGATCCGGTTCACGGAGTAATCAATCATCTCCAAAAGAATTCAATACTAAAAATTGGTTTAGTTATAAAAAGTCCATGTCATGGATAATGACAATGAAAAGGTCTTCAGTGAGGTTTCATATGCTAATGAAGCTCCGTGCTGCCCCAGGAGATTTTTACTTTCACTTTTTCCAGAAGTAAAAGTGTGAATATTTGGTTAAATATTGGTTAAAAGGACACATTGGCAGTTTTGAATAAAGTTTTCAAAAAAAAAAAAAAGAAAGAAAGAAAAAAAGAAAATTAAAAGTGATAGGTGCACTTTAATCATCAAGTATATAACACAGCTCTGCAATTACAGAATACTCATTCCAAACACAAGACACACTTAACCCTTAAGGACCGACCAAGTGCTCACACGGTCAGCAATTAAGGACCACTGACCATTTTTTTTTTTTTTTTTAGCGATCCGACTCAGGGCGCGCAGCAGCCCGGGGAGCCCTGAAATCCATGATGGTCCTGGCACGTCATGGGTCCTTATCGCATGTTGGACCCATGATGTGCTAGGACCATCATGGGTCCTTAAAGGGATAGTAATGTTTCATAATAAAAGCAGCTCTAATTAATCATCATAGTATTTGGACTTTGGAGAGTGTTATTTCAATTCTGTCAGAGTTGTAGTTCAAGAGTAATTCAATGACAAAGTATTCCCCTCCCGCCCCTTTTACTGATGTAACACTGTTCAGCCAGATCAGAAGGGAGGTGCCCAGGTAGACTGCAGAGAGGGACAATCTTCAATTAAGATAAGGGAAAAACCTGAAAAACTTGACAAGGGGGGCAGTGCTTTCATTGTTCTCATAGGAAGAAGATTGTCCCCTGCTGTTATCTGTCTGGTCTATTGACTGGATTCCACATCTGAGAAGAGATGGCTTACACTAGGTAAAAGGGGCAGGAGGGGAAATTTTGCTTGTGAATATCTCTCAAACCATAAAGGTCTGAGAGATAAGACATATCGTTCTTCATGTTTTTTTTTAATGTCTACAAAATAAAATAAAAATAAAATGAAGTATTACTATCCCTTTAAGGGCTTAACCCTTTGCATTGGATACATCTCTGATGCTCAGATGGTAAAACAAACACATACAGATAGCGAAGACAGTTCTGTCTGCAAGAGCTTACAATTAATCTAGTCAGAGCCCACACTCTGGGGCTGTGTCTAAGAGCACAACGAGCAATATCTTTGGCCTCAAGCAAAACTTGTTAGCATACTGTGCACATAATTAGCATACAAGGCCAAAATATGCCATGCAAACATAAAGTTTAACTCAAAAATTATTTATGATACAGAACGTTGGCTAATACATCTAGACAGGCTTTAAAGGGATAGTAATACTTAAAAAGTAAAAAAATATATCTTGTAGTGTGTATCCCCCAAAGTAAAACAAGGGTACTCCCACTGCTGAAAAGTGTTTTATTCAAAAATTTGTAGAGCACAAACTTTATTTTTTTTTTAGGTGCGTTATCACAGTGGCCTGAAATTGTACAGTGGCGCTGTTGTTACACCATGCTATGGATATTTTTGGTCAAGTAATAAGGGCTACCCATAGCATGATGCAGCATCAGAGCCACTGTACAATTTCAGGCCACGTTTGAGCTGTTTGCTTGGATACAAAGTCTTTCAACAGTAGCGGTACCCTTTTTTTTTACTTGGGAGAGTAAACATTTCAATATTTATTTTTTTTACATATTAAATATTACTGTCCCTTTAATTCTCTGCAAAACAAACTACATTTGTCTTAACGGTGGCGGGTCCACGTTAGAATTAAAGGCTAGCACTCTGAATTAAATATTGCCCATCGCTTGGCAATATGTTTCCTAATTCTCTGGCAATCAAAGAGTTATGTTTGTCTCTCACTAAAGGTTGCTGAGGTAACTCATTTTGATTGTAAAACTGTTAACTTTGGCACTCAGACCTGTCAATTTTAGCTCTTTCCTACAAAAACCTGTCCAGAGTTATTTATCATGTCTGCTATCATGTGCTCTTGCGGTCAAAATCGTTTTCAGAGCCTCTAATTCAACTCGTTAAAACATGGCTCTGAGCGCTAAAGATTAGAATCATGGTCCTTGAAGAGGAAAATAATCCAGCACTATTCATAAGGGGGTTCGAACATCGCTCCTGGGATTAAAACGGAAATGACTGATACGGAGGAGCTGCCAAAAATGAGTGAATCTTGTCTGGTCCACCTGTGAAAACATTCTTAGATTCAATGAGGGAGATGTACTACGCAGAAATGGAGTAATACAGGAGCAAACCAAACGCATCGTAGGGAACGTGTTAAAAAAAAAATCCTATTGATTTAAAGGACGAGTTTAACCCTTTGAGTGCCACAAGGGAACGCAACGCATTGCTCTGCAATGCGTTGTGTACCCCTCAGGCACCCAAAGGGTTAACACCTTGAGTATGAGAGTGGAATATACAATGTGTTGGAGACCTTGCTCATGTTCAACGGTTAAAGGGATAGTAATACTTGCAAATTACTAATCCCCATATTGTAGCTTTGTTAAAAAGAAACTTATTGCCCCCAGTGTCATCTCTCACACCCTTATGGTCTGAGAGATGATAGCGCTCAAAGTTCCCCCCTCCCTCCCCCTTCCCTGACTGAACGCTGACTGCAGGGAAACCTGTTGCATGACAGTCTTATGTGCATCAGGTGGCTCTGCAGCTGAGCCGAGATCGCGTTTATAAAAAATAATTCTTTCACTGAAGCGGTCTTCTACGTGTGCTTGGTTTGCAGTGTGCTTGGTTTGTGATTGGTTTGCAAGCATACGTAGAAGACCTTTTTAGTGAAAGATTTATTTTTAATAAACACGATCTCGGCTCTACTGCAGAGCCGCCTGATGCAAGTAATACCGGATATCCCTGCAGTCAGCGTTCAGTCAGGGAAGGGGGAGGGAGGGGGGAACTTTGAGCGCTATTATCTCTCAAACCATAAGGGATTGAGAGATGACACTGGGGGAAATACGTTTCTTTTTAACAAAGCTACAATATGAAGATTAGTAATTTGCAAGTATTACTATCCCTTAAAAGGTCCCATTTAATTCAACGGGGATAGGGAAAATGTTCATTATACCCTTATATTACATAGTTAAATAGTAATTAAGGTTGAAAGACTACTTGCGTCCATCAAGTTCAACCCTATTCCTATTTACCGTCATTGATCCAAAAGAAGGCAAAAAAACCCCTCAATACAGCAATTTCAAATTTGAATGGGGGGGGATTCCTTCTTGATTTCAAATGGTCCAATTAGTTCGATCCAAAATGACTCCAACCCTACGTAGGACAAGTGATTCGTTATTCAGACTTATTGTATACATGCAGAGAGATGCAGTTCTGGCACAAACCATCTTCACTGTAGGTGGGAACATAAAAATTCTCCAGATTGCCAGTCAATTAAATGTTGTTGATTTTTAACCCATTGTATGCTAGAGTGGTCTCACAATGTATTGAAGACCTCTCTAGCATTCGAGGGGTTAAAAGTTCCATTTACATCAACTGGAATGTTTGCCCGTCACTTACGGAGAAAATAGTTTGTGCCAGAATTGCACTGCTCCACTCCTATACAAAATCCTATAATATAATTTACTAGGCTGCGTTGCTCCCTGTGTGCGTAACATGCACATGAGACGTAGAGACTGCCGGAACGATGCAGTCACACGCAATAGTCATGCACAGCAG
>CM074723.1:474607669-474712669 GCA_037306005.1 Rhinophrynus dorsalis | reverse complement strand
GGATGTCATGTGCATGGAAGCGGACATGACAATTGCTGTCAGGACCACAGGGCTTCAAACTTTGCTCACTTACATGGTTATATTAACACTTTAAAGTGGAACTACCACCCTGCCTAAAGTTGCACAGGAAACAGCGCAGACATCTTTGCATAGTGACGTCTGCGCGCCTGCACTGTCAGTCCCTGCAGGTACCTTCCGGTACCTAGCAACGCCTCCTAGAGCAGAATAGGACTGACAGCACAGGCGCGCAGACGTCACTATATATAGATGTCTGCTCTGTTTCCTGGCTGTCAGTCCCGGGAGCAGTAGGAATTCTCTATAACGAGGTAATTATTCTGGTGACTAGTACTATTGAGCAGCTAGTCACCAGATGGGTAATTCTTTGGGGGCAACTTTAGGCGGGGTGGTAGCTCCGCTTTAAGGACCAGAGGTATGAGCAATGCATTCCTATGCAATGCGTTGAACACCTTCTGATCCTTAACCCTTTGTATGTCCCTCTAATGGAGATGTTAGGGGTCCAGACCTCCAAGTGTCCCTGTTTTGGAATCCATACCTCCCAAGTGTTCCTCAGTTGAAGCCATTTCCATTTAATCCCTAAATGGGTAAAAAAAATGGGTAAAAAAAATCCTTCCTGATTCCAAAGGCAGTTGAATATTTCCCTGAACAGCATTCTATCTGCATTGAAACCAACTATCATAATCCCTTAAGGACTGGCCACACACACATGCGCTCGGCACTTAAAGGGATAGTAATACTTCGTTGTATCTTTATTTTATTTTGTAGGCATTAAAAAAACATGAAGAATGATATGTCTTATCTCTCAAACCTTTATGGTTTAAGAGATATTCACAAGCAAAGTTTCCCCTCCCCCCCTTTTACCTAGTGTAAGCCATCTCTTCTCAGATGTGGAATCCAGTCCATAGACCAGACAGGTAACAGCAGGGGACAATCTTCTTCCTATGAGAACAATGAAAGCTCTTCCCCCCTTGACAAGTTTTTCAGGTTTTTCCCTTATCTTAATTGAAGATTGTCCCTCTCTGCAGTCTACCTGGGCACCTCCCTTCTGCTCTGGCTGAACAGGGGGGGGATACTTTGCTTATGAATATCTCTTAAACCATAAAGGTTTGAGAGATAAGACTTATATCGTTCTTCATGTTTTTTTAATGCCTACGAAATAAAATAAAGATAAAACAAAGTATTACTATCCCTTTAAGGACCACGGACCATTTTTTTTCTGTCCAGTTCAGGGCTCTCCAAACAGTGTGCAGCCACCCAGGGAGCCCTGAAATCCATGATGGTCTGGCCACGTCATGGGTCCTTATCGCACGCCTACCCATGATGTGCCAGGACTGTCATGGATCCTTAAGGGGTTAATAATGTTCGGAGCTAGAAAGGTATCAGTTATGTTTTTGAAAGACTCTACAGTATCTGCCAACACTATGTCCCAAGGAAAAGAATTCCATAACTTTACCGATCTTACTGTAAAAAGCAGCTGCCTTTGTTTTAGTCGAAAGCACCTTTGCTCTAGTCTTAATGGAAAACCCCTTGTCTTTTTGCCCAGAACTTCATAACTAATATCTTTCAATGCCTGTATTGGCCCTTGCAGCAGCTGAGTAACACTGTACACTTGCCAAGTCTGTTGTGTATCAGTACTCCTAATTATTTCACTACGATTCCCAAGTAATTCCCCATTTAATGTTTATGGACATCCTTGTTTCTGCAACCTCAATGCATAATCTTACATTTATCTATATTTTTAAACCTCATCTACATCTCTTTTGCCCACTCAGTTTATCCAAATGTTACTGCAGAGCTAAGTATCAGTAAAAACTGAGACACTATTTTGAATATATAAATAGTGAAAAAAAGGGCGGAACCCAATAGTGTAGTACATTTCAACAATAACTCCAGTATTTTGTCATAGGTTACAACTCACATTTAGTATAGGTTAGAATCTTACCTCAACCACACACGCTTATGGGGATTACACACCTGTCCCCACCCAGGGATCCAAATATCCACGTATAAATTAATTATGCTGCTCCAGATGTAGACAATATATAAATATAAAATAATGTATTAGAAAATACATATATTTTTTAAAGTAAAATATATTACTGTAAAATCTTCGGTATAATACGCACAATTTCACCCCATTTCACCTTATGTGAAGTGGGGGGTGCGTATTATACACGAGAGTTATTTTTTTTAAAAAAATTGTGCTGACAGATACCCTCCCGCGGCCCAATTCCCTCTCACAATAATGCTTACTTGTCCCCACTGAAGTCCGCGCTGACAATGAGGCTTAGGGTACTTCCTTCCACTGAAGTACCCATCTTCCCTCATGGGCTTTCAGGACCTTCTGCCTCCAGCCAATGGTAATAGAAGCGGAAGGTCCTGAAAGCCCATGAAGGAAGCGGGCGGCAAAGACAAGCTTGCCACCCGCTGGGAAGATGGGTACTTCAGTGGAAGGAAGTACCCTAAGCCTCATTGTCAGCGCGGACTTCAGTGGGGACGTCAGTGGGGGCAAGTAGGCATTATTGTGAGAGGGAATTGGGCCGCGGGAGGGAGGGAAAGGTTCTGGCCGGCTTAATTTTTTTTTTCCATAAGAGGGGAAAACAAGGGTGCGTATTATACATAGGCACTCTTGTTTTCCCCTAAAATCTTAGGTATAATATACACCTGCGTATTATACACAGGTGCGTATTATATCTGAGATTTTACGGTAGGTCTGCTAATGAGTTTTTCTGTTGAAATGTACTACACTATTTCTTTTTTCGTTTTTGCACTATTTATATATCTGTTCAATGGAGGGAGACGTGAAGTATGGAGAAGCAGCCCTAGAAGTGAATTCCAACTGTCACAGAGTTATGAGCTACTGGTGTGGGTTATATACTTAAAGGAGCAGTAAACTTTTTTTGTGAAAAAATATATATTGTATGGATTTTCCTATTGACTAAAATAAGGGTACTCCCACTGCCGAGAGATTTATATTTCCTGAGTTATTACAGTTTACACCCATGTTTTTTTACATTAGCAGTGCCCTCTAGTGGTCAAATTCTAATTAGTTTTTCTGTTAGATTCTAATGGAGAGGAAAGTCAGAAAAGTCAGAGACATACAGTTCTCCATAGAATGTGATAGAAACTGCTGAGTCACTTCCTGTCAGTTAGAACTATCAGGAAGTAAACACAGTAAATTCACTTCCTGTCAGTTAGAACTATCAGGAAGTAAACACACAGTAAATTCACTTCCTGTCAGTTAGAACTATCAGGAAGTAAACACAGTAAATTCACTTCCTGATTATTTGAACTGCTATAATTTTTGAATAAAACATCTGACAGCAGTGGGAGTGACCTTGTTTTATTCAGCAGGAAATGCTCTATAAAATATGTGTTTTCATAAAAAAAGTATACTGCTCCTTTAACTTCTCAGCAAATACTTTTGTGAGTATAAATCCACCGGGTGTTTATGGTGGTGGTGACGTTTTATCTGAAGATTCCACACAAAGGGCGCCCCCCACTTTTGGCCCTTTTTTTGTCTTACTATTTTGAAAATCAACTACCAAATCTGGCACTTTATGCTAATTATTTTATGCGCTGGGCCAATATTAACACATTGTGTTATGACTGAATCTAGACAGAGGCCCCACACTGGGGGCATTTAAAGTCGACCTGTCATTTTGATTCAAGTTTGCATATCTCAATATTTAATTAAAAACTGCCTAGACATCATGTTAGTCAGAAGACAAGCAAAGGTATAGTTTAAAAAAACAACAACAAAGAACAGAATGTCAATGCAAACTTGGTTAGGAATACAAATGAACAGAAGTATACTTGCATATAAATAATGCTACCCTCAAGATCTCGGTAGCTGTCACAGCTTACCTTGTTTCCAGTGATGCTCAGCGTCATTCTACGAGTCATCTGCAGGAGCGAGGCTCCAGAGTGAAGCAGGCCTCTGTTTTATGCCATGCTTCCTGTAGTCTCCTCCTACCTACTTCCTTCCTCTGAGCCTGCTCCTCCTACCTGCTTCCTGAGGAGGGGTTTAAAGGGCAGCCTGAGTCTGACTCAGTTGCCCTTGCATTGTTGTTCAAAGCAGTTCTATTACCTTGGGCTCTGTGTATGACCTGGCTTGTCTTCCATTCAATCTGGTGCTGACCTGTGGCTCTGTCTGACTATTCCTTTGTCTTATCCTTATAGTGGACACTCAATCTGGTGCAGACCTGAGGCTCTGGCTGACTACCTGAACTGTATATGACCTGGCTTGTCTTCCATCCAATCTGGTGCTGACCTGTGGCTCTGTCTGATTATTCTTTTGGTTTTCCCCTGTACCTGGCAGACACCCTATCTGGTGCGGGCCTGGGGCTCTGGCAGACTAGCTTTGTTACTGACTGCAGGCGTGAGTCAAGTATCGCTTCCTTATACTGACTGCAGGCGTGAGTCAGAGATACTCTCCATTCTGACTGCAGGACTGAGTCAGATTTTCTCACCACCTCAGATCAAGACTTCGAGTTCTGGTTCCTGTTCCCTTCCTGTTCCAGCTCCTGGTTCAAGCAGAGACTACCAGTGGCTTCGGCCAAGTCTCTAGTAGAGTGGTCCTCCGCGGCAGTTTACTATTTCTGGTAGTAGCACTGGCTGGCTGTGACCCTTTGCTTGTACCTGCTATTTTCCTCTGTTTGCTAACTTGTTGTTTAATAAATTGCATTTTACTATACCATACTGACTCCTGATCATCTCTGGGGAACCGTGACAGTAGCTGAAATTGCCTGTGGAGGATATTGAACTACTCCACGTAGACAGAAAGATCACTGTGACTCGATCCCTCTAAAAATCTCTTCCAAAGGAAGGCTCAAAAAGAAACAGAAATCACCATCGAGAAGGAGAGCACACAAACACTAAGGGAAACACCAATAAAACATGGTCCAATATCTATCAGAGATTTTCTTGACATGAATCCCAACAGTTGATCTAAAAGTACACAGGGAATTGCGGGGCTGATCATCCCCTTGAACGAAGTCAATGGATAAGCACCATTGTTTCCTCAAATGACTTGGACAATAGCAAACACAGAGACAGACCAAAGCAATAAACAAAATAACACAATGATTAAAAAGTATTAGAAAAGCCCTCAACTCTCTCCCCTCTCTCTTACGCTTAATAGAGGACTATTCTGTTCTATCGCAAGCTCAGATCAATCTAACAAAAACAATGATGCTGAATATCAATCTGCCCCATAACCACATAGCAGAACTAAGGGCCAATTTTCCTTTCAGGTGGGGGGATGGCTTCATCACTTACCTGGGGATAAGGCTTTCCCCCGACATTGAATCCCTACCAGATACAAATATCTCTCCCATGATACTAGATATATCTCGGTGGCGTAACCTTCATACTTCATGGACTGGCAGAATAAATATCTTTAAGATGGTTGTCCTACCAAAACTGCTATTTCTCTTCAACACTCTCCCTATACATATTCCCAGGAGGTACCTCCATTCTCTTACTGCAATTATGATCTCTTTTATATGGAACAATAAAAAACCTAGACTGAGACAGGATATACTGTGTAGAAAAATTTCTGATGGCGGTCTAGGCATGCCTGACCTACTCTCTTATTATAGGGCCTCAGCATTAGCAAAAATATTTGACGTGACTAGTGACCCACCTAAGCAGTGGACCTCTACATTCTCACCTTGCCTAAATAATTATGACCCTCTTCAGGTACTCCTAGCCTCCTCTCCCGCCCGTCCTACCTCCTGTAAAGAGCATTTAATTTTCAAACACATCCTTTCCATATGGGATGAATGCTGTAACCTTACTAACATAGCCCCATCTCCCTCTCCGCTCAAATCACTGATTCGGAATCCTGATTTCACTGCTGTGTCAAGTCATGTTTTCTTTAAACACCTTCAGGACAGAAATCTCTCCTCTCTGGACTCTCTTTGCGCTTCCACATCCCCTCCCTCTCTTGGCCAGCTACAGAGATTGTTCTCAGATCCGAACACACCGTGGTGGTGTCTACTACAGATATACCATTGGTTACACGAAGAATGGAATCTCGGATTCCGACCTAGAAACTTAACTCACTTCGAAAAGCTTCTTCGGACACATCCGGCGACGTTCAGGCCTCTCTCCACTTGCTATAATCTACTCACTTCTCTATCAAATCGCCCTAAGCTCTACTTTCTGAGACATTGGGAAGAAGAGTTGTCCACAACATTATATAACGAGCAATGGTCCCTCATATTCCGTAACAACTATAAATATGCACGGGATTTGGTTACTAGAGAGATGAACTATAAGTTTTTTGCGAGATGGCACCTCACTCCTCTTCGTTTGTCCTATTTCTACCGATTGACCATCCCCAAATGTTGGAGATGTAGTGAGGTTAAAAGTTCCCCCACACATATATGGTGGTCCTGCCTGATAATTGTCCCATACTGGGAACAGATTCTCAAAGTGGTGAATCAGAAATTAAGTCTTTCCCTCCCTCTAGACCCCTTACTGTGCTTGTTCTTCCATACCAATGATTTGCATCTGGCTATACCCACTCCTAAGAAGCGTTTTCTAGTGACCCTGCTAAATGTGGCGAAGTCCCTCATACCGCTATTCTGGAGGCAAGCAGAGGCTCCGCCACTGTCTCTCTGGCAGACAAGAGTTTCTGATATCAAACTGATGGAGAGGTGCATTGCCATATCTTCATCAACATTTCGCTCCTATAATGCCACCTGGAATTCCTGGGATGTGCGAGATAACCGCACCTGCATCATTACTCTGACAGTGACCCCCTTTGGCATTGGTTGACTCTTGGTCATACATACGTTTTTTCGAAACAAGAACGCAGTGGGGGACCGCCCAGCTTCCATCTTCTCTTAAATCCTCTCTTCCATCTTATTTTCCATCTTCTCTCCCTCCTTTTTTTCCGACTTTTTCTTTCTTTCCCCTTCCTTTCTTCTTAGCTCTCTTTCCCAACGTTTCTCTCTTACTTATACTTCTATGAACTCAGTATGACTACATGTGTCAATGCATCTAATCATCCGATATTCACTTTGCAGCCCTTCTGAGACACTGCTTTATTACTAAGAGATGAGGGAGACATGTTTATCTCCCTAATTTCTTACTCAGATTGATTTATACCCTTACACCTTTTTCTGATTTTGCATTGTAACTGTTGTTTCTGAGACGAGTTATTGTTGCCTTGTATTTACAGATTCCATCCGACTATTTTGTATATGTAAGAGATGGAATGTACTGCATTTTCTCATATCGTTTTTCAACTGTTTTACCCTTCTTGTGTATTTGTTTCTTATTCTCAATAAACTTTAAACAAAAAAAAAAAAAGAAAAGCCCTCAACGTGTTTCATTATCCCACTGACCATTTGTTGAAGAGGCATGAAAAAACCTATTGATATTAATGATTTTTGTTTATTTGCTCGTTTGCCCAAGTTATTAGAGGAAAACGGTGGTGCTTATCCATTGGGTCCATTCATGTGGAGTATCAGCACCACAATTCCCTGTGTTCTTGTAGGCCGACTGATAGGATTCATATGCCTGTTGGATTATTTTATGTGAGTATAACCCTAAGGTGACAGAAATCTGACCCTAGGGCTAAAATAGCGCTAAGTGGGGTTCTTCCTCTTGTCCCAGAGAGAGCTATGAGATATAATTATTCCCTATTCTAAATATGGGTGCGTAATATCTCAAGATTATTTCCGTAGACTGCCCTTATATAAATAATAAGAAGGATTACAGAGTCTATATATGTATTATGCAAATGTTTATTGGCTAACTAAAAGATATCAAGCAAATAAGAAAACTTAGCAAACACAATAAGGACAAATTACATTACATGACAAAATCCAACTAGCAGAATGTGACATAATTATTAGATATAGCTTGCCACAATAAAATATTGTTACATACCAATAAGTCTTTATCACTCAGAGTGTCAGGTAACCTGATCTGTCCGCTACTAATCTTCTTGGGGTCCTGTCACTCAATATATACCTTTCTTTTAGCAGGAGCCAAGAAGGTGAGGAACATGCACTGAAAAATCATATTTGGAGACGAATATAGCAGTTGGCTATTAGGTTTGTTCCAAGGGGTCTTTGGTAATAGCAGCCAACGGTATACTTCTGCTTTTTAGAGGCCCAGGGGTAAATGGGACAACTGTCTAACCGTCTACTTCTCCTTTCTAGGAGCTACATGGGATGTGTGGCAATTATCAGTTAGGGCAGACAGTTGTCTGTGTGTTGATCAGAGACTCAGTTGTATTGATTAACTCGCCTGTGCTCTTAAAGGGAAATTCTAAAATCCTGGCCTATTAGTAGCCACTGAGGGCATGGTTTGAGAACCAATGTTCTATAGTATTACTTTTTACATATCTTAGACATTACAATCCCTTTAATGAAGATTTTCACTGCTATGTTGTATGCTAATTAAGGTTTTCAGTGACATTTCACATGCTAATTAAACTCTGTGCTACACTGTGAGACTTTCACTACACATTTGCTAGTCTTCTGGATGTCATGAAACATAGGCAGTTTTGAATTAAGTTTTTGAATACGCAAAGAAAATCTAGGTAACCGGTCCACTTCAAATCAGCTGGAAATTGTGGCATTAACAGTTACCCATCTACCACCGTTCAGTTGATTTTCTTTATAACTGCACCTCTTAAAGGGATAGTAATACTTTGTTTTAGCTTTATTTTATTTTGTAGGCATTAAAAAAACATGAAGAACGATATAAGTCTTATCTCTCAAACCTTTATGGTTTGAGAGATATTCACAAGCAAAGTTTCCCCTCCCGCCTCTTTTACCTAGTGTAAGCCATCTCTTCTCAGATGTGGAATCCAGTCCATAGACCAGACAGATAACAGCAGGGGACAATCTTCTTCCTATGAGAACAATGAAAGCCCTGCCCCCCTTGACAAGTTTTTCAGGTTTTTCCCTTATCTTAATTGAAGATTGTCCCTCTCTGCAGTCTACCTGGGCACTTCCCTTCCGCTCTGGCTGAGCAGTGTTACATCAGTAAAAGGGGCGGGAGGGGGATACTTTGTCATTGAATTACTCTTGAACTACAACTCTGACAGTATTGATATAACACTCTCCAAAGTCCAAATACTATGATGATTAATTAGAGCTGTTTTTATTATGAAACATTACTATTACTTTAATCTTGATGAATAATGCAAAATAGTGCCACAATGTGTCACCAAACCCTAAAGCGTAATTTCTCTAAAGCTACTTATTTTTCAGAAAACAGCTGGTACATCATATAAATAGATTTTAGTTCTCTGTAAAACAAACTAAATGTGTCTTAGACCCATTCACACAGGCAACACTGTCTCTGTGACAGAAAATCGTGTTTGTGAATCATTGTATCCTCTGGGGTATTTCACACAGGCAACATGTGCTGCAACTGTCACAGAGAGACTCAGCATGCTGCAACTTTCCTCCGCGTGATAGCGCAGCTACAATTTTGTAGTATAGATTTCAATAGAATCGCATTGATATTGCACAACTGTTGCAGGTATCTGTGCTTTCTCCGCAATTTTAGAATTTTGGTTCTATTTTGAGAATGGTATTCTGGGAAGCCTTGCTACATTGTAGAAGAAAAAAACACACCAACACTTTTAGTTGCTACAATGAAGTAGCCATACAAAAAATTGTGCTACAATGTCATCTGTGTAAATAAGTGCTTAACCCCGTAAGGACACATGACATGACAGAAACGTCACAACAGTTTGGCACATAAGTACCAATGATGGTCCTGGCAAGTCAAGGAATTCCGGGGTCCCAGCGTGATCCATTGTGCAAAAAACACCAAAATGACCAGTGGTCCTTAACTGCTGACCGTGTGCTGCTGCGGCTGGTTGTTATGGCATGGTTGGGCAGTCCTGCAGTTGTTTAAATGGAATGTGAATCCTGATCATCTAGATTATCTCAGGTTGCCCAGTGCTACACAAGGATGACTTTAACTGTTTGAGTGCCAGAGGGGTACTCAATGTATCGCTTAAAGGGTTAATGCTAACCCAAAGACATACAACTAACTCTTGATGTCATTAAATATAATTACAGTGTGCGAGTGTACAAGTTATACAGATAAGGGTATTATCCTGACAATTGAGGCTTTTTGACCAGGGGAAAAAAAAAGTAGGAAAAGGCCTGAAGCATGATGACTCTCTTACGTGTGGAAACTTGGCTGTGCTCTGACAGACTTTAGATAATGGCCTGGCGTGGGATTTACTTTGTCTGTCCTTATTCCATCTCTCTTCATCGTATCCACTCTGTAACATTTTAAAAGATTTTCTTTAGCAGACTGTCCAGTGGCCGAAAAAACACTCACTCCGGTCCCTGAACATTAGCTCGCATTAAAAGAATGTAAAGAAAACCACCTTTTAACAAAATGTAAAAAAGAAAATGATTTAATGAATATATACATATATTTTTGGCTGGATTTCTCCGGATTCCGGAATCCTGCAAGACAAGTGGCTTCAAAATAAAATGGAAAATAATAATGTATCGTATATTTAACCCATTACTTCATTCTTTGAGTACAAGTTAACTTTTAAGACCTCCTATGAATAACTCTCTGCTTTTAACCCTTTGAGTGCCAGAGGGGTATGCACGCATTGCTGTGCAATGCGTTGCATACCCCTCTGACACTCAAAGGGTTAACTGAGGAGAAAATGCTTACGGCCGCTATGCATTAAAGGTAGGGTGACCAGACCTCACCTTTAACCGGGCACACGTTAGAAAAATGCATAGTGCAGGGCTGCTTTGATTTTAGTGCAGTCCTGAAATATGCCTATTTCCTATGTGTCCCCAGTTAAAGGTGAGGTCTGGTCAGCCTAATTAAAGGAGCAGTAAACTTTTTTACGAAAACACATATTTTATAGAGCTTTTCCTGCTGAATAAAACAAGGGTACTCCCATGGCTGTCAGATGTTTTATTCAAAATTTATAGCAGTTCAAATAATCAGGAAGTGAATTTACTGTGTTTACTTCCTGATAGTTCTAACGGACAGGAAGTGACTCAGCAGTTTCTATCACATTCTATGGAGAACTGTATGAGTCTGACTTTTCTGACTTTCCTCTCCATTAGAATCTAACAGGAAATCTAATTAGAATTTGACCACTAGAGGGCACTGCTAATGTAAAAACATGGGTTTAAACTGTAATAACTCTGGAAATATAAATCTTGGCAATGGGAGTACCCTTATTTTACTCAATAGGAAAATCCCTAAAATATATTTTTTCATTAAAAAAGTTTACTGCTCCTTTAACTCAGTGTGCTAAAGTTTTATTTTAAAAGTAACACATATCTTCTAAGAATGACCCCTCACTTACCTTAATCTAATGAATCCCCTATGAATCAGTTCTGCTAGATTAGTTCCCCAACATAAACATTAACATTAACACACACACACCTCTAACACTCAAAGGGTTGGATTAACAATGAATATCATGATCACGGAGCTGGTACCAAAACGCCCATTCACCTCCATGGACAAGATACGTAGTATTAACTCTTTGAGTGCCAGAGGGGTACACAAAGCCATTGGCCAGGGGCACAAATTAACCCAAACAACCAGTGTCTCTGCCCTCCCTGCGCCATTAACCAGCAGGTGAGGATCTAACTCCTCAAATCTGTGGTGGGCAAGTACCATTTCTTCCTCCACTGTCGAGGACCCATCCGCAAACTTCAAAATCCTTCTGTGACACAAACAATAAAAGAAAGAAAGACAGGGAGGGAGGACGGGACAATTAACTTTTAAATGCAATCTCACTAAATGGTGGCTGCTCGAATACAGCACCCTCCCAGACTGAAGGAATTTATTCCCTTGGTGACCAGCCCACCCATGGGCCTCTAAAGCCAATGTCCACTGATCCCTATCAAAATATTTTGGGTACTCAGCTTGGTTCCGTGCCCCCAGCAGTCAAGCCCTCCTTCCCCTTCGGTCCTGCAAGGATACCATCCCTTTAAACGAACAAGCAGATAGAAAAGTGGCATGAAGGAGTGTTCTAGGTTCCAGCACAAAACAATGATAAAATCATTATTTCTTTTACATCTGATATGGAACACAGGAACAATGGGTTTGAGCTCTCCTCTTCCAGAGGGCAGAGCACTTCAAAAAGCTTTGAGACGGAGACTCCCTCCTCCTTCTCCAGCTCAACCCTCTTCCTAGTCTCCCAGTGGCCTCTCAAGCGAGGAGGAGTGAGTTGGCACTGCTCATAGATTTTAAGTCTACTTTTTATTTTTTTCTCTTTGATATGGGTCTGTACAATCTCACATTAGGCTGGCTCCCATCAGTGGCTTTCCTGGAGTTGGATTCAGAGCTGGATTAAGACATCATGGGTCCCTAGGTAGGATCACAAATTTGGGCCCCCCTCCAACTTGCCCCCCTTGCAGCAATCATTTCTGGATTTGTCCATATTGGCCCCATTGTCCACCTCTACAATGCCCACCTCTGCATTGTTGACCATAATATTGTCCCCCCTATGTCCACCACCACATGTGTGGCTAAGAGGTTGGTGGCAGCCGGACACCTGCATACTTCTTGTGCGTTATGCCTCTGTCCCCGTATATCCTGAGCAGACCTCACGGTCATGCACACATATGCAGTCAAGGGCCCCCCAGGTCACCGGGTCTTAGGCAGTCGACTAGGTCGCCTTGCTCATGATCCAGCTCTGGTTGGATTACTCAGTTCACAGAAGTTTCTATGGACCATTTCCTTGTGGAGGTTCCTCATTGCTGAACTTCTCAGAAGTTCTGCTTTTATCTAGATGGAAGCCTGAAGAAAGAAGACTGGTGATGAGTTATAGCTTTGCTTGCCATGTGTCACGGTAATCAGGAAAATAATGACAGACACAGTATAAAAGTTAACCACCTTTATTGAGAATGTAGCAGGGTAGATAATAAACCACATAATCCCAGACCCAGACAAGCTTGACCCCAGGCTCCACTGGGAGCTGCACACCAGAGTGAGCTAGAGCGTAGGACTACTCTAGGTCTCGAGGAAGAGGCAACAGGCAGTGAGTAGGCAGTCACAGCCACAGGTCAGGCACACTGGGACTTTACAGGCACAGGTCGTAACCAGAGCCACTGACCTGACAAACAGAGACTACACGGAGCGATATAGACCAGAGACAGAGGAGACACACTGGATCCCACAATCGGGTAGTTTCCGGATAGAAGGGAGATCAGGAGTCCCACCTCACTTCTCTCAGTAGGGAATGTGTGGGATATCATCTTTAAAAAAATTCCCAGCTGATTAAGGAACCCACAACACATAGCAGGTTCCCCATCATATCTTTGGGGTAGAGGAGCGGAGCCAGACAATCCTCTACTTATGCCCGCCTCAGGGGCAGTGGCCACAACCGGTGCAGGTGCTGGGGAAGCCACCAGTTGCAAAGCAAAGCGATCTAGGTGAGCCGTGCGATATAACAACATCTGCATAGCAAATGACAATTGGTCAATTCTCCAATCCTCAGAATCCATCCTGGACAGGATACTCTAATTAGGTGGACTGCCTTTACCTTCAGTAGACATGGCCCTTACTTACTGTCACGGTAATCAGGCAAATAATGACAGACACAGTATAAAATGTAACCACCTTTATGGAGAATGAAGCCAGGTAGCTAATAACCCACACAATCCCAGACCCAGACAAGCTCAGTGCCAGGCTCCACTAGGAGCTGGACATTGTGCTGTGCACTGTACTGTGGAAGGACCTCAGACAGGGGTAGAGGAGAACACCAGAGTGAGATATAGTGTAGGACTACTCTAGGACTCAATGTAGATGCAACAGGGAATGAGTAGGCAGTCACAGCCACAGGTCAGGCACACCGGGACTATACAGGCACAGACTGTAGCCAGAGCCACTTACCTGATAAGGGAGACTACATGGAGCGATAGAGACCAGAGCCAGGGGAGACGCACCACACACCACCAGGGACAGAAGCACAGGCTCACGCTAATGTGGGAGACTGTGATACCATGTCACTACATATTCTCTGACATCTGAATCAGGTCGTCTATACAGGCACTCATTGTATTCCCTATCTTCCCTTTCCTTCATATAGATATGTTGTAAAAGTGGCTGCCCTACTTTAGTTCTCTTATTACCCTTTCAGGGCCAGTTGGTACATTTGAGGCCAATTGACACCTTATTTCATAACCTATGATTCTCAAAATCATTGTTATTTTAATTTTAGACTGTTCACAGGTTTATCCATGTTTTTTTGTTATATATAACTTTTTAATTCATTTTAAGTTCTTTAACGTTTTGGTACATGGCACCTTTAAGAAGAGAAGCCCACAAGTGGCCATCTTTGCCTCATAGACTTCAATGGGAAAGGTTCTATGGAACATATTTCTGCACCCATTTATGCTGCATGGATCAGAGTGACCATAGTCTAGCACATGACCAGTATTGCTGGTGTTCAGTGATACAATTTTCACTGAAATTTGTGGCTGGGCAGTTACAATTTGCTTAGTATAGTGTATAGGGAAAAACTACATTGCCCAGAATCCTCCAGTTCCTGTGCTTTTTTCTGATTGGATGGGTGGCATTTTGGCTGCCATCTTACTGCTCCATTGCTTATACTACCAGAGGCTGGATCTTCTTCTTTCTACTGCAGTTTAACCCTCTGTATGCCAGATAAGTACTTTGTCTTTTTTTTTGTTTTTATTTATTTATTATTTATTACACTGGTTACCACTTTGAACTAGTTTTGTGCTAGTTCTAAACGCTTTCTCTGGACATGTCTGATCTCCAGAGATACATGGGGAAAACCAAACCTAAAGATTCAGGGGCTTCCCTACCCCCCCTCCAGCTCATTGTTCCTCACTCCAGTCTGGGCTTCCACATAAATATTCTGGATCCCTTATGTTCCTCATGAACTATGGCCCCACTACCCCTCTGAGACCCTCCAGCACTGATCAAGAGCGAGCTTGGGTTCAAACTCTGATGCCTCCTGTGGCATCCATTCACTCATCCATTCAGGGGGTCCTCCATTTATGACAACCCATGCCCCCCTCAGACTGTAATTAGGCAAAGAACGACAGACGCAGTAATAAATTATAACCACCTTTATTAGAATATACAGTGATAATAATATATGAGATATAGCAATGATATTATCTCACACAACCCCAGACCACCTGATGATGGGGCCCAAGCTCCTACCCGGAGCTGCACACTGTGCTATGCACTGCACTACTGTGAGGTACCGGAGACCAAATGCAACAGACAGCGAGAGTTGAACAGAGCAGCAGGACACAGAGGCTAATGGTCAGGCAGGCTAGGAGGGAATGGTGCGAGTAGTCAGCCAGAGCCACAGGTCAGACAAGCCGGGGATACATGGAGCGAGATAGGAGCCAGAGGACAGACAAATCAGGGACTACATGGAGCTAGTGAGTCAGTCAGAGCCAAAGGTCAGAACCAATTTGGGTAGTCAGACAAGCCAGGGTTAACAAGGAGCGAGTTAGTCAGCCAGGGCCACAGGTCAGAATCAATGTTGGTAGTCACACAAGCTAGGGACATACACTGAGTAAGTCAGCCAGAGCCACAGGTCAGACAAGCCAGGGATACACAGAGCAAGATAGGAGCCGGAGGACAGACAAACCGGGGACTACCTGGAGCTAGTGAGTCAGCCAGAGCCACAGGTCAGAACTGATGTGGGTAGTCAGACAAGCTGGTGTCATACACGGAGTGGATTCTCAGATAAGCACAGGTCACAAAGGAGCACAAGAGTAACTAACAGGAACACCACGTAAGCGCAATGACTCCCAGGCCCAAGGAGGTTTATAAAGGAGCAGAAGGAGGTAGGACCCAATTAGGCCACCCAGAATAGGCCCATAAACCGGCGTCCGTGCTAGTGCCTGTTACCTGATGTCAGCAATGAGGAAGTGGCCAGAAGCCATGCCGGCCAGCGGCCCTACAGAGGTAGGAAGCACAGGAACACTTAGCCTCTACGGGATACTGTGATAGTACCCCCCCCTTAACAACCTCTCCCCCGCGGAAGAGAACCAGCACTAGAGTGGAATTCACAGAGAAGGGCTGGTGCATGTAGATCTATCTTAGCAACACAGGAACGCTCCTCAGGTCCATATCCTTTCCAATCCACCAGTCTATTCTGGGTGGCCTAATTGGGTCCCGCCTCCTTCTGCTCCTTTATAAACCTCTTTGGGGCTAGGAGTCATTGCCCTTACGTGGTGTTTCTGCTCAGTACTCTTTGCACTCCGTCGTGACCTGTGTCTGTCTGAGAACTCACTCCGTGTATGACCCCGACTTGTCTGACTATCCACATCTGTTCTGACCAGGAGCTCTGGCTGACTAACTTGCTCCGTGTATGACCCCGGCTTGTCTGACTACGCACATTGGTTCTGACCTGTGGCTCTGGCTGACTAGCTCTCTCCATGTTGACCCCGGCTGGCCTGACCAGTGGCCCTGGCTACTACTCGCTCAGTGTAGTGCCCTGTTTGCCTGACCAGTGGCTCTAGCTATTACTCACTCAGTCAGTGTAGTCCCCGGTTTGTCTCCTGTGGCTCTGGATACTACTTGCTCCGTGTATTCCCGGTTTGTCTGACCTGGGGCTCTGGCTGCCTGCTCGCTCCCTACACTGCTGGTCTGCCTGACCTGTAGTCTCCATGCCTTGTGGCTCTGCTCTGCTCTCGCTCCCTGTTGCCTCCAATCACAGACCAAAGTGGTGACTTATGCATATTATACCATTCAGATTGTTGTCCCACTCGAGTCGCTCCCCTAGTCTCAGTTTCTCACAGTAGTGCAGTGCACAGCACAGTGTGCAGCTCTGGCGGGACCTTGGGTCCTATCAGCCTGTGTCTGGGATTATATGTGGGTCAATACCATTATTGTTGTATATATTTAATAAAGGTGGTTATATATTATCTTTGTGTCTGTCCTTCTTTGCCTGAATACCGTGTCACCAGGACAGTGGATGAAATCAAGAATCCCAAGAAGGTCTCTCTTAGCAGTTGTAGAACCCGTGCTACATCTGCTCTATGTGCCTCCAAGGTGGGAGAATGGATGAGTATATCATCCAAACATACTACAAGACAGCTCTGAAGTAGGTCTCTTAAAACATTATTAATGAATTCCTGGAAGACAGCAGGGGCGTTGCACAATCCGAAAGGCATTACCAAATACTTATAGTGCCCGCTCCGGTGTTAAACGCTGTCTTCTATTCATCGCCCTCTCTTATTCACACCAAATTTTATGCAGCCCTGAAGTCCAGTTTTGTGAAAACAGTTGAGCCTTTGATACGATAGAATAGCTCAGTGGTCAACGGAATTGGATAAGCGCTCTTTATCATCATCTTATTTAGTCCCCTGAAATCAATACATGGTCTTAACGAAAAAGAAGCCTGCGCCAGCAGGGGAGGAAGACTTTCAGATTATGCCTCTGGCTAGAGTGTCCTTGTTAGGGACCAGGAACCAGACAGGACACAAAAAGGTAAAATGCAATACACCTTTATTAGTGCAACAAAAACAGAAGCATGAATTAAGAGCATAAACCAAAAGACACGCCAGGGTCAGGAATCAAGACAGAGCGGGAGTGGCAGCAGCTATAGGGTCAGCTTGTGCCGAAGACCGCTGAGGCTATGGAACCAGATGCTCAGTACGGAGCGACAAAGCCTGGAGGGCTGCAGCAAGCTGGTCCATGCGCTGGTGTACCTGGTCCATCCTGAAAAAAATATTCAGTGGGTTGCCTGCATCTCCTGAGTTCATGGTCCTTGTGTACTGTTAGGGACCAGGAACCAGACATGACACAAAAAGGTAAAATGCAATACACCTTTATTAGTGCAACAAAAACAGAAGCATGATCCAGGAGCATAAACCAAAAGACACGCCAGGGTCAGGAACCAAGACAGGTATTCAGCCGAGCAGGAGTCAGGAAAACAGAAGTCTGCAATGTCAGTAACAAGCCGAGGGTCAGAAGCATAGAAGTCAATGAAGTCTAGAACAAGCCGATGGTCTGGAACACAGCAAACAGGAGCGCAGCAAAAGTCCAGAGCATCCAGCAGCAACAGGTCAGCAAACAAACACAAGGACAATGGGGAAGTGAGCCAAGCTGCTATAAATACCCTGAGAGGGTTGGCTGATAACAGTCAGGTGAGTAATCAGAGAGATCAGCTGATACAGCCAGAGCCAGAAACTCAGAAGACAGCAGCACTGGATAGCAGAGCACTAGATTAGCTCAGAAAGCAGAATCAATAGGCAGAATGGGAGCAGCTCGGCAAAACATCCCCTCAACAACCCTCCCGCGGGGCAGGACCAGGTTTATGGGGAAAGCATGCATGGAAAGCGCGGAGGAGGGCGGAGGCATGCACATCTGCAGCTGGAATCCATGAGCGCTCCTCAGGACTGTAACGCTTCCAATGGACCAAATATTGAAGACTCCCTCGGAACCTACGAGATTCAACTATGGATTGGACCTCCTACTCCTCATGGCTGTCAATGGGCACCAAATGAGGTTGAGGAGTGACTGTAGTGAAACGATTACATACCAGAGGTTTCAGCAGCGAGACATGGAACACGTGTATCTGCATATTGGGAGGAAGGTCTAGGGCATAGGCCACAGGGTTCACACGTCAGAGTATACGAAAAGGCCCCACAAAATGGGGAGCCAGTTTCTGAGAGGGCACTCAGAGGTGAACAGATGTGATGCCTCTGCAGACGCTCCCTAAAGGAAGGTCTTTCACGGATTCGGGAGTCAATCAAAATACAGTATGATACCAGTTCCTCTAAATCACTGGGAAGGTCCCGGGCTGCAATCTCATCTTTAACTGTATCCAAAAGCCCATTAGAGAAAGAAGCCGTGAGAGCCTCATTATCCCAACCAACCTCGGCTGCCAGGGTACGAAATTCTATGGCATAATCGGAAATCATCCTAGTACCCTGCTGGATAGACATTAGGTGCTTGGCAGCCAAGGTGGAGCGGCCCGCTATATCAAATACCCTTTTAATGGATGCCACAAATTCAGGGTAATTGTATACAATGTGTTTCTGCATCTCACAAAGGGGAGTGGCCCAAGCCAAGGCCCTGTCAGAGAGTAAGGAAATCATGAGGCCCACCTTACTCCTATCAGATTGGAAGGACTGAGGTACCATCTCCAGATAGATGCCAGCCTGGTTTAGAAAAACTCTGCATTGGTTAGGGTCGCCCTCATAATGCTGGGGGAGAGAGGCAGACCCTGTATTACCTCTTGCAACAGTGGAATCGCCACTGGCAGCCAGAGTGGGAGCGGCAGCCCCTATAGGGTCCGCTTGACTGCGCCAAAGACCGCTGAGGCTGTGGAACCAGATGCTCAGTACGGAGCGACAAAATCTGGAGGGCTACAGCAAGCTGGTCCATGCGCTGGTCTACCTGGTCCAGCCTGAAAAAATATTTGGTGGATTTCCTGCGTCTCCTGAGTTCATGGTCCTTGTGTACTGTTAGGGACCAGGAACCAGACATGACACAAAAAGGTAAAATGCAATACACCTTTATTAGTGCAACAAAAACAGAAGCATGATCCAAAAGCATAAACCAAAAGACACGCCAGGGTCAGGAATCAAGACAGGTATTCAGCCGATCGGGGGTGAGGAAACCAGAAGTCTACAATGTCAGGAACAAGCCGGGGGTCAGAAGAACAGAAGTCAGTGATGTCTGGAACAAGCCGATGGTCTGGAACACAGCAAACAGGAGCGCAGGGAAAGTCTACAGCAGCCACCAGCAACAGGTCAGCAAACAAACACAAGGACAATGGGGAAGTGAGCCAAGCTGCTATAAATACCTTGAGAGGGTTGGCTGATAACAGTCAGGTGAGTAATCAGAGAGATCAGCTGATTCAGAGTCAGAAACTCAGAAGGCAGCAGCAGTGGATAGCAGAGCACTAGATTAGCTCAGACAGCAGAATCAATAGGCAGAATGAGATCAGCTCAGCAAAACCTTGACAGTCCTCCACATAATCCTCCATGGCCTTGCTCTCCACCGACAAGGGATAAACTCAGCCCCTAGGTGGTCTGGCCCCTGGTAACAAATCAACAGTACAAGGTAGAGGTACACAATATTCTCGTAGGCTGCTGGAGGCAAGACCTCGGACATAGAGATGACCACGACAGGATGTCCCAGGTTTGCCAATCAATTCTAGGGTTGTGAGTCTGCAGCCAGGGAAAACCCAGAATGATGGGGGAATATATCACCTGGAACTGTTGTCTCCACATGGAGTGCCCCTACCCTAGAGACAATGGATGAGTCTCATGAGTAACTTGTGACGGCTGTAGGGGTCTGCCGTCAATAGCCTCAATAGGCAAAGGAGCGGAGCGAGGCAGCAAAGGAATAGCGTGTTTGCCTGTGAAGTCCGCATCAATGAAAAACCCCGTGGCCCGTGAGTCTAATAGTGCCGGACTGGGGGACTGGGACTCGGACTGGGGACTGTGAAATGCCACCCAAGGTCTGTCCCCCACTTGTCCCTAGGTGAGTGCGTTTTCCCGGCCATACAGGGCAAGCATGCAACACATGACTCGACTCTCCACAGTATAAGCAAAGACCCCTCCTTCTGTGCCGAGCCCTCTCCTCCTAGGAAAGGCGTGTGAAGCCTAGCTGCACAGGTTCCTCCCCGGCAGGGTCAGAATTAGTAGGCGTGGGAGGTGAGGGAGGACAGGGTGGACTTAAGAAAATGGGTCCCAACCGAGGCAAGGTGTTACAGCCTCGTTCCTTAAACGAAGGCCTTTCACGGATTCGTGTATCAATCAAGATGGTGACTGAGATTAGCTCCTCCAGATCACCAGGCAGGTCTCGAGCTGCAGTCTCGTCTTTAATTGCGTCACACAAGCCCTGGGAGAATGTGGCAACTAAGGCTTCATTGTTCCATCCTACCTCCACTGCCAGAGTACGGAACTCAATAGCGTAGTCTGCTACTGTACGTGCGCCCAGCCGTATTGTCATAAGTCATTTGACAGCTGAGGTTGCGAGCCCAGGAACATAAAAACTCTCCGAAAGGAGGTCACAAATTCTGTGAAATTGTGGATTATGGGTTTTTCCATCTCAAATAGTGACTTGGCCTAGGACAATGCCTTGCCGGATATGAGGGAGATCAGGAATCCCACTTTACTTCGCTCAGTATGGAATGTGTGTGGTACCATCTCCAAAAAAAATTCCCAGCTGATTGAGGAACCCCCTACATATCGTAGGTCCCCATCATATCTTTGGGGTAGAGGAGTGGAGCCAGACAACCCTCTACTTATGCCAGCTTCAGAGGTAGTAGCCACAACCGGTGCAGGTGCTGGGGACACCACTGGTTGCGGAGCAAAGCGTTCTAGGTGAGCCGTGCGATTTAACAGTGTCTGAATAGCAAAAGACAATTGGTCGATTCTCTGGTCTTGAGAATCCATCCTGGATAGGATGCTCTGATTTGGTGAACTGCCTGTACCTTCATCAGACATGGCCCTTACGTACTGTCATGGTAATCAGGCAAAGAAGGACAGATACAGTAATAAAATATAACCACCTTTATTAGAATATACAGTGATAATAATATATGAGGTATATCAATGATAATATCCCACACAACCCCAGACCACCGGATGATAGGGCCCAAGCTCCTACCCGGATCCCTAGTCTCTCTTCCTTTCTGGGCAAAAGTCTCTTGGGGCCTGACCTGAGCAAGGTCATCCATGATGCCACTATTCTTCAAAATGCCCCTTTTTCTAGGAAGATGCATTAAATTAAGTTCCTCCCCACCAGTTAAGGGCACAGAGGGTTTAACTTTCACAATGTCACCACTGTTTCTGGATTTCTCCAATGGCGTCCTCTTCCTTCTGACTCTCATCTCTGCCGGTGTTCTTCTGTGTTGGGCGCGCACATGCGTAATCCTCCTTTTAAAGCCTCCCTGGGTTCTTTACTGCAAAAGATGTAGTCAAGCTACGTCTGACGCTTTGTAAAAGCATCTAGAGCTCAGTGTGCTCTGGATCTTGTTCCAGCTCAAACCCAGAGTTCATGATACTGCCTTCCAGCCTGATTTCCTGTGGCTGACCAGCTAGACTGACCATTCTCCTGTCTTGCCCTCCAGACCTGTCTGAATTCCTGTTGCTGACCAGCTAATCTGACCATTCTCCTGCCTTGTCCTTCAGTCATGTCGGAATTCTTGTTACTGACCGGCTAGTCTGACTATTCTCCTGCCTTGTCCTCCAGTCCTGTCTGAATTCCTGTTGCTGACCAGCTAGTCTGACCATTCTCCTGCCTTGTCCTCCAGTCCTGTCTGAATTCCTGTCACTGACCGGCTAGTCTGACCATTCTCCTGCCTTGTCCTCCAGTCCTGTCTGAATTCCTGTCGCTGACCGGCTAGTCTGAACATTCTCCTATCTTGTCCTCCAGTCCTGTCTGAATTCATGTTGCTGACCGGCTAGTCTGACCATTCCTTCTCTGCTATTCCTCTGGCCAGTTGTGTACCAGTCTCCATTCTGGTTAATATCTATTCCTGGAATTTATTAATCCCTGGGGTCATAAGGGTATAGTCCAACCGTGGTGGGGTATCCTGAGTCACCTTTGGCTCAACTGAAGGAGGCTATCTAGCTTCGCGGCTAGCACCTTTATACGGCTTCAGCCGCAGCACACCCCACTACGGTTGGCCTACGCAACCTAGCTATGCACTCTAGCGACGCACCCTAGCTTCTCACCGCAATCACTCTTGTTGGAGGAGCATTTTCTTCAGGAGTTAGTTTCTGGTACCTGTCGTGTGACACACAGGCCTCTAAGGCACACCTCGCCCAAAAGCCCAAACAAGCAAGTCATCAATCACAAGACTCACAGAGTCCTGGTCCAACCTTGCCTTCAGACGGTCACCTCTGTCTTTTTAAAGATGTCTGGGCATCTTCAGTGATGGACCAGAGGGTTTTTTGTGTTGTTTGGAAGGATACCACATAGATTTCAAGGATGTTCTGCCTCACTGCCTTTTTTTTTCAAGGGTTTTTGAGACCCAGAATAAGCGTTCTGTTTACACACACTATCTCATCTGTGTTGGACAAGCAAGTTCTCGTTCCTGTCCCAGCTCAGAAATGCTTTTCAGGTTGTTATTCCAATCTTTTTGTGGTCCCCAAAAAAGGAAGGCTGCTGCTGTCCAATCTTGGACTTGAAATGCTTCAACCACTACATTGTAGCTATGTGTTTAAAGATGGAGTATCCAGGTGAATATCTAGCTTCCTAGAATCCTGACTTTTTTGCAGGAGGGTGTGAAGAAAGGTCTCAGTTTGAGCTCTATCAAGTTACAGATCTCTCAGGCCTCTTTGAGAAGCATACTGCTGTTTTGCCAGATGTTAAGACTTTTGTTCAAGCAGTAGCTAATGCCTTTCCCTCGTTTAGGGATCTCTTGTCCCTGTGGGACCTTAACTTGTTCTTAGGTGTTCTCCAGAGACCTCCCATTGAACCTCTTTAATCTGTTTCCTTGTGTTTTTTGATGCTGAAAATGGCTTCTCTTTTAGCCATCATTGCTGCATGAAGAGTTGTTGAGTTAAAAGTCTTGTCTTGTAAGACCCCTTTTCTGCTGTTTCACCAGAACAGGGAAGTACTTCATACTTCTCAAGGTTTCTTAAAGTCATTTGTGATGTTCAAATCTACCAGGAAATTATTTTTCCTTCTGGTTGTCCTGGCCCCTCTTCCAAGCAGGAGAAGACTTTCCACCTGTTCAATGTATTTTGATGCCAGTAGTATTATGTGCATTTGTACACAGCCTTTTTGTAAGGCTGATTCCCTCTTCGGCATTCCTGTGGATCCCAGAGTGGGTCAAGCGGCATTCGAAAGTCACTGCTTCTTCTTGGATCAAGGCTAACATATGCCAGGTGTATGTAATCAAGAAGAAACCTGTTCTTTTCAGAGTCACAGCACAATCTACCATGTCGGTGGGTGCAAATCAGGCCACTGCTGAACAGCTGTGCAAGGCAGCAACATGGTCCTCCTCAGCTGAGGCCACTTATATCCAGAAGGTCCTTCAGAAGGTTGTGTCTGTTTAAGGACCCTCTCTTTATTCTTACATTCATGTCCTGTTCAGTAGTTTGAACCCTGTTGGCTCTTGTTCGTTTTTTTTCTATGATAGTTTTGTGTCTGTTGACACCTGAGGTTACATGACGCCAGATTAGTCTTCTGGAATTCTGGTGTTATATGAGGAGAGTACTTTCTCTTTTCCATCCCTGGAACCTTATGGATGGTTTGGTATGTCCCCAAGGTTTCTGTGTTCCATATTGGACTTAAGGGAAAATAGGATTTCAATGAACTTACCATTAAATCCTTTTCTCTTAGTCTGTACGGAGCACAGCACTCCCACCAAGAGATAAAAATGCTGTGTTTTCCTTCACTGGGCCTAGGAGTCCTCATGTCGTCTTTGTTTAGGGGGTTTCCTTCTTTGCTTCCCACTCTAGGTACTTTTCAGTGCCACTTTGCTATCCGTGTATTTGGGAGAATAGGTGGGACATTGAGCTGGAAGAGGAGGGAGTCCCCACCTCAAAGACCCTGTATTTTTGAAGTTCCCTGCCCTCAGCAGGAGGGAAGCTCAACCCCACGATTCCTGTGTTCCACATGGTCTAAGAGAAAAGGATTTAACGTTAAAGTGTTAATAATGTTTCACATAAAAAGCAGCTCCAATTAATCTTCATTGTATTTGGGCCATGGAGAGTGTTATTTCAATATTGTCAGAGTTGTAGTTCAAGAGTAATTGAATGATAAAGTATCCCCCTCCCGTCCCTTTTACCTTGTATTAGCCACCTCCCCTCAGATGTGGAATCTGGTCTTTTGCCCAGACAGATCACAGCGAGGGACAATCTTCTTATTGTGATCATAAGGAAAACCCTGCCCCTTTGACAGGTTTTTTCCTATGCTCACTGAAGATTGTCCCTCTCTGCGATCTATCCGGACAGTCTTGCTGCTATGAAGTTAGTAGTGTTACATCACTAAAAGGGGAGGGGGGATAATTTATCATTCAATTACTCTTGAGTAACTCAGACATGATTGAAATAATGCTCTCCACAGCCCAAAAACTATGAAGATTAATCTGATCTGCTTGTTTTATGAAACATTACTATCCCTTTAAGTTAATTAAAATCCTTATCTTAAAGTGGAACTGCCGCTCTGTAACAAAAAGGTGATTTTGAAAGAACATTCAAGGGCTTTGTTACACTTGATAACAAGATCGATTTTGGCCTTTGTAGTATGCCTTTGCCCAACCAAATTTCCATCTAATTAATTTAGTAGACCCACACTAATTATGTACCCTTTTTATGGATAAATAGAGCTTTCTTTTGATGGCACATTCATATGCATAACCCACCATTTAACTTGATAATAATATAAAATATTTAAAAAAAATTATAAAACACAGAATTTTTATTGGTTTTCCTGTGATAATTTGTGGTCAATTAGTTCATTTTTTGCAGGGACTGAATAAAAAGTATGAATGTTCATTCATACCTCCCAAGTGTCCCATTTTAGTGTCCCACTAAGATGAAAATTCCTATGTCTCGCTTTCCCACCCTGGTGTCCCTCTTTTAGGAGATCACACTGTGGTTTGGTATATAAGCAGCGGTGGGCGAAAAGCGAGAACAATTTCCTGCATGACTTTTTGTGAAAAATGGATGATTTTTCACAAAGTTTTGTCCTTTTTGCCAATGCATAAATGTTCCTCCTTTTCACCAATTCTAACAAATATTTTGCCTAGGTTTCCTATGGTGAAACATTTCCCACCACAATATTTCTTCTTCTGACGGCTGTAATGGAGAAATAAGTAGCTGAAAGTCAAAGTTGTGAGTCATACAACAACATATGGCTTGACAAATTTGTCAGCATGCAGAATTGACACTGGGACATATTCATGATGATGTCAAGAGATACAAAAAGTGCATCCATGGTAGTGGTGGAGGAGTATTGGCCTGGTGTGATTGATGCGTGTGTGTATGTATATATATATATACTAGCAATTTGGGATGGCGTTGCCCGTCATGTTATGCAGGGAATTTTTTTTTTTTAATAGGTCTTATGTTAGTGAAATATAGAGTAGAGTATACATGTCAGAAAGGTACACACAGTGATACACAGACACATGTGCAAACACACACATATACAGGGGGACACACAGTGATAGAGAAGCATGCAACACACATACATTCACACACACACACACCCACACATGCACTGACATACACAAACAGTGACACACAGATGCAAATCAGAACATACATACATACAGTGTGGGCAGTGTAAGCAACATACCTCCCAACATGTTGGTTAGGCTGACCAGACCTCACCTTTAACCTGGGACGCATAGGAGAAATGCATACTGCAGGACTGCATTGATTTCAGTGAAGTACTGAAAAATGGCTATTTCATGTGTGTCCCTGGTTAAAGGTGAGATCTGGTCAGCCTACCCAACATTTCATATGGCCAAAGAGGGACACTTGTGTTTTAGGTGGTGTTACTGGGCGCGTGGCTGGTGGTGTATTTTAGAGAATTTTTAACCCTTTGAGTGTCAGAGGGTAAGCAATGTATTGCATCCCCTCTGGCATTGAAATGGTTAAGTTACTCTTTCTGTAAGTGAATGATTTAGAAGAAGATGAAAGTATTTTTTTACACAGACTAATTTATAAGACATTTACAGAAGTTTATACCAACATTATTGTGGGTTTTATTGATGTGGAGCAATCTGATACACTGGTATATACACCACACAGTGTGATCTCCTAAATAGAGGAGCAGAGGGATTTGGGTCTCAAACAGGGACTGTCCCTCCTATACTGTATAATGCCAGTCCTTATACACAGACTGTATACTATATAGTGCCAGACCATATATAAATAGTTTGTCATACATGCTATACAGTGAGCTATGTACAGCATGGAGATGATTGCAGGAACTGGCACCTCTACTTACAGACAGACTGACAAACAGTCTGCTTTCTCTCTCTCTGTTTGTGCAATATATAAATACAGTCACACCCATGTCTCTGCCACTTACCAGCTCAGCTGAAGCCCTGCTCTGCACTGCCTGATCATGTCTCTGCCATTGTTCCACTTTCCCAGCTTCTCTGTGCAAGTCAGCTCCCCAGTATCCTGCCTGCTGATTGTTTAGAAATCAGCTCACTTGTAGTAATTAGCAGGGCTGTGCAGGCTCACAGACAGGGAATGAAGAAGCTGCATAATACAGATTGGACCATGGCCTTCCAGCTGTAGCTTGAACATAATTTTCAGGGCACCAATAACATTGTATAGGTAATTTCTCAAGGACTCAACCCCTTGAGTGCAAGAGTGGTATGCAACACATTACAACACAATGCATTAGATACTTCTCTGGAATTCATAGGGTGAAGAGGAAATACATAAATGTATAGTTTTTCTTAGGTATCATAGTCCGAATGACAGCAAAGAGCATATTACGTATAATGATTTTTAGAAATATACATTAGAAACTGTTCTTTAGCATTTTTCATCAAATATAATTTAAATGGTGTTTCTCTGGGGAAATCTACTAATGAAAAGGATTTAGGAGTAATGGTAGACAATAGATTTAGAAGTGTGCAGTGCCAGCTGGCAGCTGCAAAGGCCAATAAGATATTGACATGTATTAAAAGGGGTATTGACTCAAGGGAGGAAGATATAATTATGCCTCTTTACAGGTCCATGGTAAGACCCCACCTAGAATATGCTGTTCAGTTCTGGGTGCCTAGAGAAAGTGCAGAGGAGGGCTACAAAACTAGTAAGGGGAATGGAAAGTTTTAGTTATGAAGAGAGGCTAGAAAAGTTAAACTTGTATACACTAGAGAAACTGCGTCTTAGAGGGGATATGATAACACTATATAAATATGTTCAAGGCCCATATAAAGGGCTCTCCAAAGACCTGTTCATTAACAGAACAGTACACAGGACAAGGGGCCACCCGCTTAGACTTGAGGAAAGGAGATTTAATCTACAACAGCGGAAGGGTTTCTTTATGGTAAGGACAATAAAGGTATGGAATTCACTGCCTGAGGAGGTGGTGCTATCGACTACATTAGATGCCTTTAAAAGGGGCCTGGATACTTATTTAAAAGAGCATAACATAGAGGGCTATGCACGTTAGTTTTGGGATTAATATTTAGTTAGGGCTTGTTGATCCAGGGAAAAATCTGATTGCCATTTGGAGTCAGATGCCTTCTTTTGGGTCAGCGATGGTAAACAGGAATAGGAAAAGGGTTGAACTGGATGGACGCAAGTCTTTTTTCAACCTAAATTACTATGTAACTATGTAACTATGTAATGAACGATATGGAGGCGCTCACTCTCAGTAGGGGCTATACTTAATAGCGTGTCAGGAATCTTGACCAGGGGAGGACTGACAGGACCCAGGGCCCCTGGTTCAAAAAGAGGTCTGGGCCCCCTGCAGAAATCTCCACAATGCCCCTTCATCTCCACATTGCCCCTTCCACAATGCCCCCTTCATCTCCACATTTCCCCTTCCACAATGCAAAAAAAAACACAAGGTAAAAAAAATACAAAGAATGTATGACCATATAGTGGTACAGTTACCTTATTTGGACAGATAACAATAACCAGCTTCTGATCATACTTTTGCATCTTGAGCTTGATAAAGCACTCTAGCAGTGTAAAACGCGTTGCAGATGTATATTTTTCCTGGCCAGGAATGAGTGTGACCAGAAGCTGGTTTTTGTTATATGACCAAATAATGTAAATGTACTACTATATTGTTGTACATTCTTTGTATTTTTATTACCTTGTGTTTTTGTATATTTTAATTTATTTTGTTATATTTCTTATGCGCTTGTATAAAAAGATATCCTACTGACAATTAAAGATTTTATTACTCTTCTAATACCTATTGTATGCTATTTCTTATATTTTTTGGGATACTGTGTATATCTTTATCTCTACAGGGTAGTTATTAGGGAGAGACAGCGCCTGACCCTATACCTATTCATCAAATATGTCAAAGAAAAAGTGTGTTGGCTACACAGTTGTACATGGCTCACTAAAATGCCACAACACACTGGAAGAGAACCACTGGTTTTGTGCTAGGCATTGATCAATTTTGATCTGTATCACCTACTGTGAGAGAGAGAACAGAAGATACTTCAGGTGGATAAATTACTATATCCAAAAAAGAAAAGGCCAGTTCAATCCCACATACATCAGTTATTTCTGTACCAATATCTGCACCCAAGGAGCTTCAAAAGTCTTTATTAAATGTCTTATTAAAGGGATAGTAATACTTCCTTTTATCTTTATTTTATTTTCTAGGTATTAAAAAACATGAAGAACGACATAAGTCTTATCTCTCAAACCTTTATGGTTTGAGAGATATTCACAAGCAAAGTTTCCCCTCCCGCCCCTTTTACCTAGTGTAAGCCATCTCTTCTCAGATGTGGAATGCAGTCCATAGACCAGACAGATAACAGAAGGGGACAATCTTCTTCCTATGAGAACAATGAAAGCCCTGCCCCCCTTGACAAGTATTTCAGGTTTTTCCCTTATCTTAATTGAAGATTGTCCCTCTCTGCAGTCTACCTGGGCACCTCCCTTCTGATCTGGCTGAACAGTGTTACATCAGTAAAAGGGGCGGGAGGGGGATACTTTGTCATTGAATTACTCTTGAACTACAACTCTGACAGAATTGAAATAACACTCTCCAAAGTCCAAATACTATGATGATTAATTAGAGCTGCTTTTACTATGAAACATTACTATCCTTTTAAAATTCCAGTCCAGGTTTTTAGCTCTTTTGTTCAAAATTGGTGGCACTAGAGGGGGGAGATTCACAAAAGAGTGATACAGAGGTGATAAAGCAGAGATAACTTATCCATTGATATCACACTTACAATCTCTATGTTATTCTATGGAGCTAAATCACTAAGATTACTAGAACTTTGGAGATCATAATGAATAGGCTCCATAGAATAATATAGGAATTGGAGAAGTGATATCACTGGAGAAGTCATCTCCACTTTATCCCCTCTTTATCACACTTTAGTGTATAACCCCACCCACCACCAGCAATTTTACACGTTTTTCGTTTTTTACTTTGGATGTGCTTACCAAAACCTAGAATTGCACTTTTGGAAGTTTTGACCAGTGTCTATTTGGTTTAACCCTTTGAGTGCCAGAGGGGTAGGCAACACATTGCTTGGCAATGCATTGCATACTCCTCTGGCACCAAAGAGTTAATCACCACCGCCAGGTGCAATGCTTATTGTCTTTAGGACACTATATATAATGCCTGTCAGCCAGTCTCTCTGCATCAGTAAGTAAAGCTGGCAAAGATTCAGCTCTCAGGATAAAGTAAATTAAGGGTAGTAAATGATTAAAGCAGGAGAGAATCCGCACATAAAACAAATCATATTAAGGTTAGAAGTTTCGTATAATGAGGTACCTTGGCGTGGTGGCAAGCTTAGCCTACTATGACCATATTATGTGACTAAAACCTCATCCTATATAATAATTTGTTAAAATGTGTGTAACGACACAGTCATGCGCAGTAGAGACTGCTGTGCGTGCTGCAGTCATGCTCAGTAGAGACTGCCTGTGCCGCGGCTGATACAGAGCTGTATCATCCTTGGCACGGGCAGTCTCTCTGCCCCCACGACTGGCTGGCAGTGGCACTGTGGCCCGTGTAATGGACTCTTCAACTAGTCTTTAACCCTTTGAGTGCCAAAGTGGTACGGAATGCATTGCTTTGCAATGCATTCCGTACCACTCTGGCAATCAAAGGGTTAATATAGTGGTGACACACATTCAATATGCTACTGAGTAAAGGGTTAATAATGATGAAAATATAAATGTGCACCAATACTTTGTGTATTTGCTTATAAAATATAGTGATTGGTGTGACTTTAAAATGTAATTTTAATGACAAAATTGCATCCGCCATATGATAAACCCAATATGTCACAGCTACTCGCCAGCTTGGGAAGAATCTTAAAGTGCTAACCTGCACAATTTGTTTTTATCAAAAATGTTGTTTCTTTCAATATTTTTGAACTTATTCTAACAGATGGAATTACAGCACTCCCTCTCTATGCCAAAAACCTAAACTGCAAATGTAAAATTATTTAGGTCTGATTAGTATGAAAAGAGAGACCAAAGCAATGCTTTGGATACATCTGACCATCAAAAAGGTGAACTCAAAGGCTTAACTGCCATTGGTGCCACAGTTTCAAAGTCCTGGGGTCCAGACATCTTTAGGGGCCCACGGAATGCCAAAGGGGAATCTAACCCATTGCAAAGTGGCACTCAAAGGGTTAAAATAGAAAATATTTAGTTTAACCCCTTAACGACATGTGACGTATAGTGATGAGCGAGCATGATCGGCCGAAGCTCGGTTCGGCTCGAGCATCGCTCTGCTCGGCACATGGCGGTACTCGTACTAGTACCGCATGTGCTCGCCCGCCATGTTCGGGTCTCCTCCCCGCACGTTTCGCGGCTGCTGCGCAGTCAATAAACGTGCAGGGAGGCTCTGACATCAGTGTAATGCCAGCAGCCATGTTGGCTGCTGGCATTACACTGATTGGCTGGCCAGAACCCGTGATCGGGTGCTGTATAGCACCTGACCAGCGAGTTCGGCTCAGTCTTAGCCAGGGAGAGATGAGGATAGGAAGGGAAAGTCAGTGTAGGGAGAAGAAAAGCGAATTTGTAAAAAAAAAAGACCCAAAAGTCCTTTTTAGGACTACTGTGTGTGGGGGCAGCAGTTTATTTTGTTTGGGGGGGCAGAGATATAAAAAAAAAAACTTCACATATTCTGTTCACTGTGCCTAGCCGCAGATTAGCAGCACATTCTGTTTAGTGTGCAAAGTTGCAGATTAGAGCACATTCTGTTCAGTGTGCAAAGTTGCAGATTAGCAGCACATTCTTTTTAGTGTGCAAAGTTGCAGATTAGAGCACATTCTGTTCAGTGTGCAAAGTTGCAGATTAGCAGCACATTCTT
Source organism: Rhinophrynus dorsalis (assembly GCA_037306005.1). Taxonomy (NCBI): domain Eukaryota; kingdom Metazoa; phylum Chordata; class Amphibia; order Anura; family Rhinophrynidae; genus Rhinophrynus; species Rhinophrynus dorsalis. The sequence goes on along the minus strand of CM074723.1, from coordinate 474,680,710 downwards.
TTTAGTGTGCAAAGTTTCAGATTAGCAGCACATTCTGTTTAGTGTGCAAAGTTTCAGATTAGCAGAACATTCTGTTTAGTGTGCAAAGTGTAAAATATCAAAGTCACATATTCCATTCACTGTGCGTAGCCGCAGATAAGAAGCACATTCTGTTTAGTGTGCAAAGTTGCGTATTAGGAGAACATTCTGTTAACTGTGCAAACTGTAAAATATCAAAGTCACATATTCCATTCACTGTGCCTAGCCGCAGATAAGAAGCACATTCTGTTTAGTGTGCAAAGTTGCATATTAGGAGAACATTCTGTTAACTGTGCAAACTGTAAAATATCAAAGTCACATATTCCATTCAATGTGCCGAGCCGCAGTTAAGAAGCACATTCTGTTTAGTGTGCAAAGTTGCATATTAGGAGAACATTCTGTTAACTGTGCAAACTGTAAAATATCAAAGTCACATATTCCATTCACTGTGCCGAGCCGCAGTTAAGAAGCACATTCTGTTTAGTGTGCAAAGTTGCATATTAGGAGAACATTCTGTTAACTGTGCAAACTGTAAAATATCAAAGTCACATATTCCATTCACTGTGCGTAGCCGCAGTTAAGAAGCACATTCTGTTTAGTGTGCAAAGTTGCATATTAGGAGAACATTCTGTTAACTGTGCAAACTGTAAAATATCAAAGTCACATATTCCATTCACTGTGCGTAGCCGCAGTTAAGAAGCACATTCTGTTTAGTGTGCAAAGTTGCGTATTAGGAGAACATTCTGTTAACTGTGCAAACTGTAAAATATCAAAGTCACATATTCCATTCACTGTGCGTAGCCGCAGATAAGAAGCACATTCTGTTTAGTGTGCAAAGTTGCATATTAGGAGAACATTCTGTTAACTGTGCAAACTGTAAAATATCAAAGTCACATATTCCATTCACTGTGCCTAGCCGCAGTTAAGAAGCACATTCTGTTTAGTGTGCAAAGTTGCATATTAGGAGAACATTCTGTTAACTGTGCAAACTGTAAAATATCAAAGTCACATATTCCATTCACTGTGCGTAGCCGCAGATAAGAAGCACATTCTGTTTAGTGTGCAAAGTTGCGTATTAGGAGAACATTCTGTTTACTGTGCAAAGTGTAAAATATCAAAGTCACATATTCCATTCACTGTGCCGAGCCGCAGTTAAGAAGCACATTCTGTTTAGTGTGCAAAGTTGCATATTAGGAGAACATTCTGTTAACTGTGCAAACTGTAAAATATCAAAGTCACATATTCCATTCACTGTGCCTAGCCGCAGTTAAGAAGCACATTCTGTTTAGTGTGCAAAGTTGCATATTAGGAGAACATTCTGTTAACTGTGCAAACTGTAAAATATCAAAGTCACATATTCCATTCACTGTGCGTAGCCGCAGATAAGAAGCACATTCTGTTTAGTGTGCAAAGTTGCGTATTAGGAGAACATTCTGTTTACTGTGCAAAGTGTAAAATATCAAAGTCACATATTCCATTCACTGTGCGTAGCCGCAGATAAGAAGCACATTCTGTTTAGTGTGCAAAGTTGCGTATTAGGAGAACATTCTGTTTACTGTGCAAAGTGTAAAATATCAAAGTCACATATTCCATTCACTGTGCGTAGCCGCAGTTAAGAAGCACATTCTGTGTAGTGTGCAAAGTTGCATATTAGGAGAACATTCTGTTAACTGTGCAAACTGTAAAATATCAAAGTCACATATTCCATTCACTGTGCGTAGCCGCAGATAAGAAGCACATTCTGTTTAGTGTGCAAAGTTGCGTATTAGGAGAACATTCTGTTTACTGTGCAAAGTGTAAAATATCAAAGTCACATATTCCATTCACTGTGCCGAGCCGCAGTTAAGAAGCACATTCTGTTTAGTGTGCAAAGTTGCATATTAGGAGAACATTCTGTTTACTGTGCAAAGTTGCAGATTTGCAGCACATATTCCGTGTAATATGAAGAAGGCGGGTAAAAAGGGACGGGGAAGTGGACGTGATCCTGATAGTTCAGGGCGCGGGTCAGGACGCGTAGAAACTGTGCCTGGTGCCAGAGCACAAGACAGAAAGACATCCACCATACCTAGCTTCATGTCTCAGTTTACAGGGCGTCGCAGGACATCACTCTCGAGGTCCGACCACTGCGAACAGGTGGTCGGTTGGATGTCAGCTGATACTGCTTCCAGTCGGTTAAGCACCACCCTGTCTTCCACCAAGTCCACTCTCAGTAGCCAAGAGTCTGGTCAACATAATCCTCACCCTGATCATCCTTCCTCCCACCATAGAGGATCTGGTCAAAGAAGTGATCCCACACTGGGATATAGTGAGGAGCTCGTCTCATCACCAATCCTTAATTTGAACCTTTCTCCAAGCACGCTTGCAGAGGAACATGACATCTTGTGCCCTGATTCACAACCTCTAGAGGGTACCCAATCACAAGAAGATGACAGAGGGGAACGGCATTTAAGGTCAAAGGAAGTGGATGATGATGATGATGAGACACAGTTGCCATTAAATCAACCACTATTACTGTCTCAAGACCTTGATGAGGAGGATGATATACAGTTGTCAATGACTGAGTATGTGGTGGGATCAAGACATGAGGAGGATGATCAGAGTGAGGAAGTGGAGGAGGACTTGGTGGACGATGAGGTGACTGACCCCACCTGGGAAGGTGTAGAGCCGAGCGATGACAGCAGTCCTGAGGGTGAGCCATCTGCAGCACCGCAACAGGCTGGAAGAGGCAGTGGTGTGGCTACAGAAAGAAGGCGGACCGCACCAAACCGGCCCGCAAATGTTCCACGGAGCACCCCCTTGCGTAAATCTCCCTTGCCAAGGGGTAGGTGTTCCGCGGTATGGCGTTTTTTTAAGGAAAGTGCGGACGACAAAAGAATTGTAGTTTGCAACCTGTGCCACACCAGAATGAGCCGAGGCATGAACACTAGAAACCTCACCACCACCAGCATGATCCGACACATGGCATCCAAGCACCGTAATAAGTGGGAGGAACGCCCGGATCGCCAATCTGTGTCTGCAGGCCACACCACTGCCTCCTCTTCCCCTGTTTTCGGTGCCGGCCAATCACCTGTCGAAGGCGCAGGCCCGCATACCTCCCGCCCTGCACCTGTACCATCTGAAGCACCATCAGCGACCACATCCACTTCCCTGTCCCAGCACAGCGTCCAAATGTCGTTACCCCAGGCATTTGAGCGCAAGCGAAAATACCCAGCCACCCACCCACAGGCCATAGCACTAACCTCACACCTTTCCAAATTACTGGCCATCGAAATGCTGCCATTTAGGCTTGTGGAGACTGAGTCCTTCCGCAGCCTGATGGCAGCAGCTGTCCCTCGGTACGCAGTCCCCAACCGCCACTACTTTTCCCGGTGTGCCGTCCCCGCCTTACACCACCATGTGTCCCGTAACATCACCCGTGCCCTGACCAACGCAGTTACTGGGAAGGTCCACTTAACGACTGACACATGGACAAGTGCTTGTGGCCAGGGACGCTACATTTCCCTGACGGCACACTGGGTGAATGTCGTTGAGGCTGGGAGCGACTCGGACCTTGGGATGGCACAGGTGCTACCCACGCCGAGGATTGCGGGCCCTACCTCCATCAGGGTTTCCGCCAGCACCTACGTTATTGGCTCCTCCTCCTCCGTTTCCACCTCCGAATTCTCTGCGCGCAGCGCCACTCACCCATCAGCCGGTAGCTGGAAGCAGTGTAGCACTGCAGTGGGGAAGCGTCAACAGGCCGTGCTGAAGCTGATCTGCCTTGGGGACAAACAGCACACGGCCTCAGAGCTGTTGCAGGGGATTAGTCACCAGACCGAGCAGTGGCTCTCGCCACTCAACCTGCAACCAGGCATGGTTGTGTGTGATAATGGGCGTAACTTGGTGGCGGCTTTGGAGCTCGGCAAGCTCACACACGTACCATGCCTAGCGCATGTATTTAATTTAGTGGTTCAGCGATTTCTAAAAACCTACCCCAATTTGCATGATCTCTTGACCAAGGTGCGCCGCGTGTGTGCACGTTTCCGTAAGTCATCTACAGCTTCAGCCGGCCTGTTGAAGCTGCAGCAGCGCTTACAATTGCCAGCTCACCGGCTGCTGTGTGACGTGAGCACGCGCTGGAACTCCACCTTCCACATGTTGGCCCGGCTTTGTGAGGGCAGTAGTGGAGTACCAGCTGTTACACGGTCGTCGCCTCTCCGTTCAACTTCCTGTAATCAGAAGTGAGGAGTGGGAATGGATGTCAGACCTCTGCGAGGTTTTACGCAATTTTGAGGAATCGACACAGATGGTGAGCGGCGATAACGCTATTATCAGTGTAACCATCCCACTTCTGTGTCTACTGAAACGCTCGCTACTCACAATTAAAACCGACGCTTTGCATGTGGAAGAGGTGGAAATGCGGGAGGAAGAGCTTACACAAGGTGATAGCCAGAGCACCCTCACTTCGTCTTCTCAGCGACAATTGGAGGAGGCGGAGGAGGAGGAGGAGGAGGAGGAAGACACGGTTGCCTCCGCTACAGAGGGTAGCCATGGAACTTTAGTTCCATCTCTTCAGCGTGGGTGGGCAGAAGAGGAGGAAGAGGATGAGGAGATTGAGAGTCATCCTCCTGGTGAGGACAGCGAAATCTTGCCTGTTGGTACTCTGGCACACATGGCTGACTTTATGTTAGGCTGCCTTTCCCGTGACCCACGCGTTATACGCATTTTAGACAACACGGATTACTGGGTGTTCACCCTTCTGGACCCCCGCTACAAAGAGAATTTCTCATCTCTCATTCCTCCGGTGGAGAGGACAAGCAAAATGGTGCAATACCAGAAGGTTCTTGTCGAAAAATTGCTCCAAAATTTTCCATCTGACAACGCTGGCGGCAGAGTACGTGCTACCTTGGCCAACCGAGAAGGGGAGAAAAGGGGAGCACACAGCAGTTCCGACAAAGGCAGGGCAACACTCTCCAAGGCGTGGGACACCTTCATGACACCCCGCCAGCACCCTCACCCTGATGCGCAGCCTAGTGTCACAAGGAGGGAAAAGTTTTGGAAGATGGTGAAGGAGTACGTAGCAGACCGTGTCAGCGTCCTCAATGATCCCTCTGTGCCTTACAACTACTGGGTGTCCAAGCTGGACACGTGGTATGAACTGGCACTCTATGCCTTGGAGGTGCTGGCCTGCCCTGCCGCCAGCGTTCTGTCTGAGCGGGTATTTAGTGCTGCTGGTGGCATCATAACAGATAAGCGTATCCGCCTTTCCACCGAAAATGCTGATAGGTTGACACTTATAAAAATGAACAAGGCCTGGATTTCCCCTGACTTCTCCACTCCACTGGAGGAAAGCCCCGGGGGAACATAAAGTCACTTTATATATGTTATTTACAATGATGGGAATACTCTGTATTCCCATTCACCCCTTCCACCCAAAAAACGGGTATATGGTTGACTCTTAATCTTCTCATCCTCCTCCTCCTCTTCCATATGCCCTGTGATATAATTTTTATATAGGGCCAGCTCACCAGCGGGCCCTGTTTGACAATTTTTGTATAGGTCAGCTCACCAGCGGGCCTTCTCATATAATGTTTTATTGGGTCAGCTCTCTAGCGGGCCCTCTCATATAATGTTTTATAGCGTCAGCTCACTAGCGGGCCTTCGCATATAATGTTTAGGATGGTCAGCTCCGCAGCAGACCCTCACCCATAATGTTTTAGATGGTCGGCTCAGCGCACGTTTCCCTCTTAATCATGGCCCCAGTTCAGAAAAATCGAGGAAATTTTTGGGAGAATTTGCCTCTGCGCACGTTTCCCTCTTAATCATGGCCTCAGTTCAGAAAAATCGAGGAAATTTTTGGGAGAATTTGCCTCTGCGCACGTTTCCCTCTTAATCATGGCCCCAGTTCTGAAAAATCGATGAAATTTTTTGCAGAATTTGCAGATGATATACAAGTAAATATACAGCAAATACTGTTTGGTAACAATTTTTCGCCTAAAGTCATTTTTATCTTCCTTTTTGTGTGTTTTACAGTCAGTCTGTAAAAATGGCGTACTACGGGCGAAAGATCGTTCCCAGCAGCGACGTTGGAGTCCAAGATGCATCCAGACATCCTCCCTATGCTGTCCCTGAACCATTTCTGTGGTGTTTCCATCATTTTCTGCCCTTTTCCTATGGACCAGGCACCCTCCCCTCATCAGAGCAGGGGGTGCCTGGTGTAATGCTCGAGTCCTCCCATTGACTTCAATGGGGCTCGGGTGCTCGGCCGAGCACTCGAGCCTCCGGGGGCGCTCGGTCAGAGCACCCGAACACCTGAGCATTGGGGTGCTCGATCATCACTAGTGACGTACTATGACCGTCACGGTCCTTGAAATACCCAAGGACCGATGACAGTCATAGTACGTCACGTACTTTTTACTTACAGTGCTCTACTGGGAGCGCTGTCGGTAAAAATAGGGCCTGAAATTGACTGCTCCAAGATCGGAGCGATCTCTACCAGGCCCCATAGTGACGCGCTAATACACGCGACAGGTCACGTGTACCGGCTCGTCCAAGTGGTCCTATGCGGTCCTTATGGGACCTTAAAGGGCCACTGTTTTAATTCCCTGAATGCCACAGAGGTCTCCAAACATATTGACAGCTCACTAGCATTCAAGAGATTAAAATAGTTATTTAGCGAGAGAACCTTGGTTGCCAACCTATTATAGTACAAAAATAATTTAAAGGAGCAGTAAACTTTTTTTATGAAGAAATATATATTTGTAGGGATTTTCCTATTGAGTATAATAAGGGTACTCCCACTGCTGAGAAATTTATATTTCCAGAGTTATTACAGTTTAAACCCATGTCTTTTTACATTAGCAGTGCCCCCTATTGGTCAAATTCTAATTAGATTTCCTGTTAGATTCTAATGGAGAGGAAAGTCAGAAAAGTCAGAGACATACAGTTCTCCATAGAATGTGATAGAAACTGCTGAGTCACTTCCTGTCAGTTAAATATCAGGAAGTAAACGCACAGTAAATTCACTTCCTGTCAGTTAGAACTTCCAGGAAGTAAACACAGTAAATTCACTTCCTGTCAGTTAGATCTATCAGGAAGTAAACACAGTAAATTCACTTCCTGTCAGTTAGAACGATCAGGAAGTAAACACAGTAAATTCACTTCCTGTCAGTTAGAACGATCAGGAAGTAAACACACAGTAAATTCACTTCCTGATTATTTGAACTGTGGTAAATTTTGCATAAAACAACAGACAGCGGTAGATGTACCCTTGTTTTACTCGGCAGGAAAAGCTCTATAACATATAAAAAAAAGTTTACTGCTCCTTTAAGATTCATATCTAAGAAAGCATAGCTTGATCATAATTATAATCACAATCCATGCTGCAACATATCATTAATCCAGGGGTGCCAAATATCTATAAAACTGAATGAATTTGAAGATGCTTTAAAGGAGCAGTAAACTTTTTTTTATGAAAAAATATATATTGTAGGGATTTTCCTATTGAGTAAAATAAGGGTACTCCCACGGCCGAGAGATTTATATTTCCAGAGTTATTACAATTTAAACTCATGGTTTTTTACATTAGCAGTGCCCTCTAGTGGTCAAATTCTAATTAGATTTCCTGTTAGATTCTAATGGAGAGGAAAGTCAGAAAAGTCAGAGACATACAGTTCTCCATAGAATGTGATAGAAACTGCCTGTCACTTCCTGTCAGTTAGAACTATCAGGAAGTAAACACAGTAAATTCACTTCCTGATTATTTAAACTGCTATAATTTTTGAATAAAACATCTGACAGTGATGGGAGTGACCTTGTTTTATTCAGCAGGAAAAGCTCAATAAAACATGTGTTTTCATAAACAAAAGTTTACTGCTCCTTTAATGATAAGCTTCTCCATTACCATGATATGACACATCTCATTTTAAATCCTTTCTAACTCTTTAACCCTCTCCTACTTTCCTCTGTTTTCTCCCCTACCTCTTTTCTCTAACTCTTTTTAATACATCCAAACATAGCAACAATTGCTTAGAGATTATTCGATTGTGTAAAATTTATGCAAATGTTTCTTATTTTTTTACAGAAAATTGTATGATTTAAAGGGATAGTATTGCTTGAAAATAATTTTATATTATAGCCCTTAAAAAAACATTAAAAATGATATAAGTCTTATCTCCCAAACCTTTATGGTTTAGGAGCTATTAGCAAGTAAAGTTAAGTTCCTTCTTTTCCTGGCTGTTTTAGCCAAGTCTGCCATCTAGTGGACAGATTTGGAATCCGGTGCACAGATCAGCGGGCAGCTCTTTAGCAGTGCTGAGATCACGATCTTTAAAAATAACTACTTCATTGGAACTGTCTACAAAGTGTGCCTGGCTTGCAAGCACACTTTGTAGACCATTCCAATGAAGAAACTATTTTTAAAGATAGTGATCTCAGCACTGCTGGAGAGCCACGGCCAGTCCCGGGACCAGATTCCAAACCTGAAGGCTTGAGCAGTGACGTCACTCCAGGGGAAACTTTACTTTCTAATATCTCCCAAACCATAAAGGTTTGGGAGATAAGACTTATATCATTTTTAATGTTTTTTTAAGGGCTACAATATAAAATAAACTTATTTTCAAGCATTACTATCCCTTTAAAGGAATAGTAATGGCTGTTTTTTACCGGGACCAGGATCTCATGCTGTCAGTTAGAGCACTGACTTCTGTGAAAGGGGCGGGAGGGACTTTATAAGCTTATATCTTTCAAACTATACATGTTTGGGAGACGGGACGTAAGTCATTGAATTAATATTTTTACTATCTACAATATTAAAGTTTATTTAAATCAAGCATTACTATCCCTTTAAATTACTTGAATACCCATCTGTTTTCTCGTAATTGTATTACATATCAGCCTTGTATTATCTAATACTCTATTGTCTTAAAATTTTTGTTTATACTTGTGATATAGTCTCTCTATTTTGAAACCCCAATAAAAATCTATTATAAAGAAAAAAAAAATACTCATTTAAATTAATGGGGATTTGGGGAAATTGTATATGACACGTATGGTACAGCTGATCTACTGCAAAATCCCACTGGTTCTTCCTAGTCCATCAGCATCAGAGTGCAATCTCATGGGCAATAATATGCAAGTGTCTAACACATGTTAAAATACGCAAAACAATGAACTTCTGATCCTAATACAGAGTAGATTTATTTATTTATATATTTACATATTTATTACAGCCCTGTAAAATAAGGTGGTGCTATATGAATAGGATAAACATAAAGAGATCAAGTGACCTGGTCCAATCAATCGCTGTGCTGATTTACTAAATGGGTATGTAGCACCACCTAGTGGAGAAAAGACTAAATCAGTTGTGAATGTGATAAAGGCTCTCCAACTTTTTTTTTACAGACATTGGAACAAGCTGAGGTGTCAGACAGTGTATATGTGATTCTGTGACTGCCAGTGGACAATGGAACAAGGCAGGGATGTCAGACAGTGTATATGTGGGTCTGTGACTACCAGTGGACAGTGGAACAAGCTGGGGTGCCAGACAGTGTATGTGTGGTTCTGTGACTACCACTGGACAATGAAACAAGGCAGGGGTGTCAGACAGTGTATATGTGGGTCTGTGACTACCAGTGGACAGCGGAACAAGGCTGTGGTGTCAGTCAGTATATGTGGGGTTCTGTGGCTACCAATGTACAGTGGGACAAACCTGGGTTGTCAGACACTGTATGTGCAGTTTGTGTGGTTCTGTGATTATTAGTGAACAGTGGGACAAGGCTGGGGTGTCAGACAGTGTATGCGTGGGTCTGTGATTATTGTGGACAGTGGAAGAAGGCTGGGGTGTCAATCAGTGTGTGTGTGTGTGTGTGTGATTCTGTCACTACCAGCAGATAGTGGAACAAAGGTTGTGGTGTTAGTGTATGTCCAGTTTTATGACTTCAAGTGGACATTGTAACAAAAAGGGGATTTCAGTGTATATGGGTCTGTGACTACCAGTGGACAGTGGAACAAGACTGGGGTGTGAAACAATGTATTTGTGGATGTATGACAACTTGACAGAGGAAAAGGCTGGGGTGTCAAAGAGTGTATGTGTGGTTCAGTGACAGGCAGTGTGTGGGTAGTTCTATGTCTACCAGTGGACAGTGGAACAAGGCTGGGGTGTCAGTCAGTACATATGTGGGTCTGTGACTATCAGTCGACAATAGAACAAGGCTGGGGTGTCAGCCAATGAGGCTGATGTCATATGAACAAATGTAGCATTTCTGAATCAAACAAACTGCACTACAGGGGACAATAAAGCTGCCTCAGATTCTTATTGATTTCAGTGGGGCTTCCAACCTCTTGCATATTAGGGAGATCTCCAATTAATTGCTTTACAATACAATGGATACTTATATTGCATATAAATGGTTAAACCTCTATTTACATAAATAGTAATTTGTCTTGGTCCCCATAGGTGTTGTAGGATTGCAGCAGGATGACTCCAGCTCCATTTAGATTCTATAAGAAATTGCCTTGAAAAAGTGAACCTTTTTTCACCATTTGTAGAAAGTTGCTGCACAAGTGAGTAATACCTTCCACTAAGTGCACAAGTTCCTTCCACTAAATGAACTAGTCCCCAGGGCCGGATTTATAATGAGGCAGAGTAGGTATCTGCCTACAGGCACACACAACGGAGGGGCGCCTGTCACTGGGATCATGTTGTGTGGTTTTTGATTTTTTTTTTAATTCGCCTGACTTGTCTCCCCCGCCCGGCGCCGTGGAGACAGGTCTGTGCCATCTTCGGCACAAACCTGTAGCTGCTGAGTTCCTTCCTCGGGTCTTTAGTAATACAGACGCTGGGAGATGACATCATCTCCATGACATCATCATGACACCATCTTCCAGCGCTCTGCATTACTGATGAAAAGACCGCGTGGGAGCTCCAGCAGCTACAGGTCTGTGCAGAAGGAGGAGGCACAGACCTCTCCCACCGCTGAACCACCAGGGAGGAGGTAGGAAATGGACACTGGGGCAATGTGAGGGTAATATGGAGATGATGGGGGTAATGTGAGGGCAATATGGAGCTGAATAGGGGGCAATGTGAGGGCAATATGGAGCTGATGGGGGCAATGTGGAGCTGATGGGGGCAATGTGAGGGCAATATGGAGCTGATGGGGGCAATGTGGACATAATGGGGGCAATATGGAGCTGATAGGGGCAATGTGAGGGCAATATGGAGCTGATGGGGACAATGTGGAGCTGATGGGGACAATATGGAGCTGATGGGGGGCAATGTGAGGGCAATATGGTATATGGAGATGATGGGGGCAATATGAGGGCAATATGGAGATGATGGGGTCAAGTTGGAGCTGATGGGGGGCAATGTGGAGATGATAGGGGCAATATGGAGCTGATGAGGAGCAATGTGAGGGCAATATGGAGCTGATGGGGGCAATGTGGAGATAATGGGGGCAATATGGAGCTGATGGGGGCAATGTGAGGGCAATATAGAGCTGAGGGGGCAATGTGGAGATGATGGGAGCAATATGGAGATGATGGGGGCAATGTGAGGCCAATATGGAGCTGATGGGGACAATGTGGAGCTGATGGGGAGCTGATGGGGGGCAATGTGGAGATAATGGGGGCAATATGGAGCTGATGGGGGCAATGTGAGGGCAATATAGAGCTGGGGGCAATGTGGAGATAATGGGGGCAATATGGAGCTGATGGGGGGCAATGTGAGGGCAATATGGAGCTGATGGGGGCAATGTGGAGATAATGGGGGCAATATGGAGATGATGGGGGCAATGTGAGGGCAATATAGAGCTGAGGGGGGGCAATGTGGATATAATGGGGGCAATATGGAGATGATGGGGGGGCAATGTGAGAGCAATATGGAGCTGATGGGGACAATGTGGAGCTGATGGGGACAATATGGAGTTGATGGGGCAATGTGAGGGCAATATGGAGCTGATGGGGGCAATGTGGAGATGATGGGGCAATATGGAGCTGATGGAGGGCAATGTGAGGGCAATACAGTATATGGAGATGATGGGGGCAATATGGAGCTGATGGGGGGCAATGTGAGGGCATTGTGGTATATGGAGATGATGGGGGCAATATGAGGGCAATATGGAGATGATGGGGTCAAGTTGGAGCTCATAGGGGGAAATGTGGAGATGATAGGGCAATATGGAGCTGATGGGGGCAATGTGAGGGCAATATGGAGATGATGGGGTCAATGTGGAGATTAGGAGCATTGTGGAGGTGTCCAGTGGACATGGCCCATGGGGAGCGCTTCAGATTTCTGTGCCTAAAGGCTCCTGAGATGTAAATCCGGCCCTGCAAGTCCCTTCCACTAAAAATAGAGCTTAATCGTAGACTCGAGTCTAGTCTAGTCGAATCATAGAGAGTCTATGATTAAGCGCTATTTTTATCACGAAACGCGTAAGACAGTTTTGTGTTCATCCCTCACTCTGCCTTTCAAGTAATGTGTTTTTTATGATACCAATAAACTGATCGTTTTATACCGATATTTCCCTTTTTGTCAGTCTTGAAGTGCGGTTGTTCTCCTTATAGATATAGTTATCTTCAGTACCAGAGCAGAGAACTGGTTTCGGACCGGAACCCAAGTGGAGTCAATGAGTCCAATGCATATTACTTTTTCTTGATGATGGGGCTGTTTCTGGACCGTTTGAGCACTATCCTGTCTACTGAATCCTTCCACTAAGTGCACAAGTCTCTTCCACTAAGTGCACAAGTCTCTTCCACTAAATGCACAAGTCCCTCCACTAATTGCACAAGTCTCTTCCACTAAATGCACAAGTCCCTCCACTAAGTGCACAAGTCTCTTCCACTAAATGCACAAGTCTCTTCCACTAAGTGCACAAGGCCCTTAAACTAAGTGTACAAGTCTCTTCCACTAAGTGCACAAGTCCCTTCCACTAAGTGCACAAGTCTTTTCCACTAAGTGTACAAGTCCCTTTCACTAAGTGCACAAGTCTATTCCACTAAGTGCACAAGGCCCTTCCACTAAGTGCACAAGTCTCTTCCACTAAGTGCACAAGTCTCTTCCACTAAGTGCACAAGTCTCTTCCATTAAGTGCACAAGTCCCTTCTACTAAGCGCACAAGTCTCTTCCACTAAGTGCACAAGTCCCTTTCACTAAGTCCACAAGTCTTTTCCACTAAGTGTACAAGTCCCTTTCACTAAGTGCACAAGTCTCTTCCACTAAGTGTACAAGTCCCTTTCACTAAGTGCACAAGTCCCTTCCACTAAGTGCACAAGTCCCTTTCACTAAGTGCACAAGTCTTTTCCACTAAGTGTACAAGTCTCTTCCATTAAGTGCACAAGTCTCTTCCACTAAGTGCACAAGTCTCTTCCATTAAGTGCACAAGTCCCTTCCACTAAGTGCACAAGGCCCTTCCACTAAGTGCACAAGTCTCTTCCACTAAGTGCACAAGTCCCTTTCACTAAGTGCACAAGTCTCTTCCACTAAGCGCACAAGTCTCTTCCATTAAGTGCACAAGTCTCTTCCACTAAGCGCACAAGTCTCTTCCATTAAGTGCACAGTTCCCTCCACTAAGTGCACAAGTCTCTTCCACTAAGCCCAAAACATCTCAGAAAGAGAGACACACAGAGTGGGTCACATTCTGTATTAACAATACTCAATGCTTTTAGCATCTACTGATTGCTTTTAGCATTTGTTCTGTATCCCCATTTAATAAAAAAAGTCCTGTTTTATATATTCTTCTGGGGTGTAATTGGTATAGTTATATCCAGAAGATTTACTCTCATGTGAAACAATTGGAGTGGGTATACTGATCATAATTTGCGACCACCTGAGAGAGAGGCATCTGGATTCCAATATATGGTTCTGAGAATTACCCCCCACATGCCTTCAACCTGAGTGCGGAATTATACCACTCAGGACAGATCGCCGTTGTGAGTATATTATTTCCTCTCCTGCATTTTGGAGATTATTGGGATACGTTGTAGTGGACTGAGTGAGGACAGTCTATGTACTCCTCACGTGTGTCTCTAGCTTGTCTGATTGGACAAGCCAAGTGGTGACTTCAAAAGTGAGTGTTGTCATGAACATTTTTTTTGAAGAATTCCTGTTTCAATATTACTGGACTTTATACTAGGAGAGTTTTATAATACAGATCACACTATGTGTTAATTATGACATTTGGTTTAAAAGCAGATATTTTGTTGATCCAGGGAAATATCCAACTGCCATCTGGAGTCAGGAATGAATCTTTTAACTCACTTGGGGCTTAAAGGGATAGTATTGTCAAAATATTTAAAAACTCAATATTGTAGCTATTGAAAAATTATACTAAATGCCCCCAGTAAATGCCCCCTGTCCCATCTCTCAAACCTTTATGGTTTGAGAGATATTCGCTGTTAAAGTTCCTCCTCCCTCTCTTTTCACTGACGTCAGCACTCTAGCTGACTGCAGGGGAATCTGGTGCCAGCAGAGCCGAGATCGCAATCTTGAAAAACAAATACTTCACTGGAACAGTCTACAAAGTGTGCTAAATATTTTGACAATACTATCCCTTTAAATGGAAATATCTTCATTGGGCATTATTTGCCTTCCTCTGCATCAACAAGGCATGATTTGGCATGGGTTGGATATTTTTTTTTTACTGTTGGGCATTATAATAGCCTTTATTGCAGTTTATCTTCTTTTTAATTAAAAGCATATTGATATTAAGAATCCAAAGCTACACTAAGGGTTAAAATGGCACAATGTAAGCTATGAGGTTACAATTAAAAGCATATTGGTGTCATAAATCCACAAATATAGTCAGAGAGAAAGCATTACAATGTAAGCTAAGAGTGGAATGAACACCGGTACGGTAAGATATGAGTTATAGGTTGGAATGCAGTACTATGCAAAAGTTTTAGGCAGGTGTGAAAAAATGCTTTAAAGAAAGAATACGTTTAAAAATAGACATGTTGATAGTTTATATTCATCAATAAACAAAATGATAGTGAGTGAACAGAATAAAAATCTAAATCAAATCAATATTTGGTGTGACCACCTTTTGCCATCAGTTCTTCTAGGTACACTTGCACAAAGTTTGTTAACCCCTTAAGGACCAGTCGCGCACGCACCCAGCTGTCACTTAAGGACCAGGGACCATTTTTTTTTAAGCTAATCCATTTCCGGACACCCCGAATGGCGTGCAGCTACGCGGGGAGCCCGGAATTCCATGACGGTCCAGGACCGTCATCGGTCCTTAAGGGTATAACAACCCATGACGGTCCAGGACTGTCATGGGTCCTTAAGGGGTTAAGGAACTCAGCAGATAGGTTGTTCCAAACATCTTGGGGAACTAACCACAGTTCTTCCATGGATTTAGACAACTCAGGTGCTTCTCTCTCTTCATGTAATCCCAGATTGTAATCTCAATGATGTTGAGATCAGGGCTCTGTGGGGGCCATACCATCACTTCCAGGACTCCTTGTTCTTCTTTACGCTGCAGATAGTTCTTAATGAATTTGGCTGCATGTTTGGGGTCATTATCATGCTGCAGAATACATTTGGGGTCAATTAGATGCCTCCCTGATGGTACTGCATGATGAAAAAGCATCTACCTGTACTTCTCAGCACTGAGTATACCAGTAATGATGACTAAATCCCCAACTCCATGTGCAGAAATGCAGCCCCAAACTTGCAACCTCCACTATGCTTCACTGTTGCCTGCAGACCCTCATTCTTGTACCTCTCTCCAGCCTTCGGAGAACAAACTGCCTTCTGCTACAGCCAAATATTTGCAATTTTGGCTTATCAATCCAGAGCACCTGCTGCCATTTTTCTGCACCACAGTTCCTGTGTTTTCATGCATAGTTAAGTCACTTGACCTTGTTTCCACATCGGAGATATAGAGTTTTGGCTGCAAATCTTCAATGAAGACCACGTCTGACCAGACTTCTCAGGGCAGTAGATGGATGTATTACGGTCCAGCTGTTTTCTGCCAATACTGAGCTGATCGCACTGCTGGACATCTTCCAATCGTGAAGGGAAGTAAGCATGATGTGTCTTTCATCTGCTGCACTAAATTTCCTTGGCCGACCACTTTGTCTATGGTCCTCAACATTGCCTGTTTCTTTATGCTTCTTCAAAAGAGCTTGGACAGCACATCTGGAAACCCCTGTCTGCCTTGAAATTTCTGCCTGGGAGAGACCTTGCTGATGCAATATAACTACCTTGTGTCATGTTGTTGTGCTCAGTCTTGCCATGGTATATGACTTTTGACATTAAACTGTTTTCAGCAACCTCACCTTTTTAGCTGCTTTTGGCTGTTTCCCATCCAGTTTCATTCCTCCTAGAAAGCTGTTTCTGTTTCAGTTAATGATTGTATTTCAACCTGCATTTTAAATTGATGATCATTAGCACCTGTTTGGTATAATTGTTTAATCATACACCTGACTGTATGTCAACAAAATCCCTGACTGTGTGCAAGTGTATCTAGAAGAATTGATGCTGTTTTGAAGGCAAAGGGTGGTCACACCAAATAGTGATTTGATTTAGATTTTTCTTCTGTTCACGGGCTGTGCGTTTCGTTAGTTGATGAATATATTTCCAGTATTTTTTCACACCTGTCTAAAACCTTTGTACATTACTGTATGCACCAAAAGGTAGTCCATAGTAAGTTCAAGCTAATGGACTAATTGATTAGTCATTTAACCCTTTGAGTGCCAGAGGGGTACTCAATGCATTGCTCTGCAATGCGTTGCGTCCCCCTCTGGCAATCAAAGGGTTAAGCCATTTAATACGGATGTATTAATATACCTATAGTTACTACAGGGGATTGTTTTAGCATATAAGGTATTTTTTTATTATCCTCCAATCTTAGCATCTATAGATTATTAACTGTTGTTGGGATTATAGATTTATTCAAGAAACACAGGGCCATATATTCAAAGAAGTAGCGAAATAGCTTTTGCCGTTTGTAACGACTTTTCAAAGTACAGTGTCCTTGGGATCATTAATATTTTCACAGAGTGTCGGTTGTGATTGGAAATATGTTGTTTGTCCTGACTGAAATTGTCGTATGGAATGACAAAAAATGTCTTAACTAACGACAAAAATGTCTTAAAAAATGTCTTAACAACAAAAATGTCTTTAAAAATGTCTTAACTAATTCCAAAAATGTCTCACATTCAGAACACATTCCGTCCACTTTTTTCTTAATGTACAAATTTTGTCTTTTGAAAGACATTTTTTTGTCGTTAGTTATGACAAATTTTCTTTTCCTCTATACGACACTGGAGAATAGTTTAGCCACGCCCTTGTCCCGCCCCTTTACCCGTCAATTCTGGAGTTGTGTCGTATACAACGGACATTACTAGTTTTTTGTCGTATACTCTATAGACAATATGTTGTTCGTGCACACAATTACTTATTTTTGTCTTTCCTACGACATTTTTTTGTCGTTATCCCTTTGAACATACGGCCCAATGTGTCCGTAAAATCTCAGGTATGATACTCACTGTGAATAAAACGCAGTTGTAAATTATATCCAAGATTTTAGGGGAAACAAGAGTGCCTATGTATAATACGCATCCTTGTTTTCCCCTCTACTAACTTAAATTAATTAACTTTTGGGGTTCTGATTTGTTCTAAAGGTACGCCTGTGGAATAGTAAATTTGCCAAACTGTTGAAAGATTACAGCTGCCACTTTCCCTTATTGAAAATAGAGGTTTTAAAGAACCAGTGTCGTGTTGCTCCCTGTTGGAATATCCCAAGCCACAGTTATTTTTCGAGTATGCCAGAGTTGTACAAGTAGATGATTAGTGTTGTGGGCAAATGACAAAGGGATTCAGCCTGCTAACAATTTTTTCAAGCCCCGTGTTGCTGTAGGACTCAGCCTGCTCACATTTGGGCTCTCAACAGCAGTCGTACCAAGGGCAGGATATACTGCAACCATAGAAAGCTTAGGCGAAAAATGTCAGAGTTCTTGCGGGAAATTTAATGGCACTGGTGAAAAGGCAGAAATGTTATGTATTTTCTATGGACATGAATTTTCGCTGGAAATGTGGCAAATTGCTCATTTTCAGCGAAAATTCTAACAGAAACATTTTTTGATATTTCACCCATCTCTACAAAGTTGTTACACAGTTTGTGAGGCTGTAAAAAGACATACGTCCATCTAGTTAAGCCTCTGCCATATCTCCTTTGCTGATCAAGAAGGCAAACAAAACTTTGTGGAAGTTATTTACAAAGATGCCCCAAGTGGTGTAACTATAGGGGTCGCAGGGGTCGCACTTGCGACTGGGCCCATGCACTCCAGGGACCCAGCCATCCCCTGCAACCCCTCCGCCTGGCGCCCGCAATCTCCGTCTGGTGCTCTAGTAATGCAGAGCGAGCGCTGGGAGATGACATCATCTCCCAGCGCTCTGCATTACTTAGAGTACCGCGCAGGAGCTCCAGGTAGGAGGCAGGAGATGGGGACATTGTGCAGATTGAGGGGCATTGTGGAGGGGGTCAATGTGGTTGAGGGGGGCCAATGTGGGGGGGGCCTGTGGCTTCTTCACCAGGGCCCGGAGGCTTCTAGTTACGCCTCTTATGCCCCAAATTATACAATACTTCCTGACTCCAAAAGGCAGTCAGATATCTCTGGCCATCAACATCCTATATCCGTTATTATCAGCTCTCATAATTCTTTATATTCTTCTAATCTAAAAAAGGTATCCAATATGTTTTTGAAAATATCTAGAGTATTTGTCAACACAGCCTCCAGAGACAAGAAATTCCACATCCTTCCTGACCTTAAAGGGATAGTAATACTTCGTTTTAACTTTATTTTATTTCGTAGGCATTAAAAAAACATGAAGAACGATATAAGTCTTAGCTCTCAAACCTTTATGGTTTATGAGATATTCACAAGCAAAGTTTCCCCTCCCCGCCCCTTTTTCCTAGTGTAAACAATCTCTTCTCAGATGTGAATCTGGTTGTATGACAGGACAGATAACAGCAAGGGACAATCTTCTTTGTATGAAAACAATGAAAGCCCTTCCCCCCTTGACAAGTTTTTCAGCTTTTTCCCTTATCTTAATTGAAGATTGTCCCTCTCTGCATCTACCTGGGCACCTCCCTTCTGCTCTGGTTGAACACGGGGGATACTTTGCTTGTGAATATCTCTTAAACCATAAAGGTTTGAGAGATAAGACATATCATTCTTCATGTTTTTTTAATGCCTACAAAATAAAATAAAGTTAAAACGAAGTATTACTATCCCTTTAATGTAAAATAATCTCTACCTGAGAGTAACTTTCCACTGTTATTATCCCCTTAAAGACCGTGTGCCGTGCTATGACCGTCACGCGATTTTTGCGTTAAGGACCAGTGTCGGTCATAGCACGTCACGTACATTTTATTTACATCGGTCCTCCGGGACCTCTGTAAGTAAAAATGGGGAGTGAAATTGATCGCCCCAAGACTGGAGCGGTCTCTCTCAGTCCCCAGCGCTGAGTGCCGGTACGCATAACAGATCACATGTACCAGCACATTGGAATCTTCAAAGCAGGCCTTAAGGGAAGGTTACATCCCAGGACCGCAGATATGAAAGGGTTAATAGATTCCTTGCTCTTGGCTCAGCTCTTTCAGTAAAAAGTTGCCCTGATATTTTTACATTAGTCTTGAATATATTTGTGAATATTAATCATAACCCCCATTAGATGCTTCTTGTAACCCCACTTTTACTAGTCTCTGTTTATACCTATAAAACTAGTTTCCTTAACTGTTCTACATATTCTACAGGAGGCCCGAACAATGATTTATAAAAAAGGTAGAATTATGTTCTTCCCCCATGCACTCATATCCCTTTTATACATGGTAGTGCCCTATTGGCTGTTGTATTACCTGATTGACACTGCACACTGTTTTGAAGTAAGTCCGAATCCTTCTCTAACAAGGTTTCCACAAGTAGTTTCCCATCTAGTGTTATCACGGTGCCCGTGATTGCTGCAGTTCCTTGTCTGTCACCAGTAGGGGGCTGCTATTGGCTGTCTGCAGATAGCCCGCCTTTCATTGCCTATTTAAACCTGGATTGGGCACCCTTTGGTTGCCCTTTCGTGTTGTTTCTGACCTTCTTGCTATCACTATGCCAGTGATAGCTGGGCCTCTGTTCCAGTGTTCCTGATCTCATGTGTTCCTGAGTTCCTGATCTCTACTGTTCCAGTGTTTCCTGCATGCTGAAGTACTTCCAGTCCTGGTTCCGGCCTAGTCTCTGGTGTTGCAGTTCCTGCTGAACTTCTTCTCTGCGGTTTCCTGACCTGACTGATCGTTGCTGGTTCCTGTCATCGCATCGCCTGTCTCCTGTATCCTGGCGACCTCCTGCCTGGTCGCGTTGGCGACATTGCTTGTTACTCCAGTGTGCGGTCACTGGTTTGCTCCACAGCCTATCGGCTATACAATTCTGTGTTGGTCCCAGCGTGCGGACGCTGGTTTGCTCCTAAGCCTTGCGGCTAGACAAACTCGCTTTACACCAGTGTGCGGTCACTGGTTTGCTCCAAAGCCTATCGGCTGTACTATCCTGTGTTGGTCCCAGCGTGCGGACGCTGGTTTGCTCCAAAGCCTTGCGGCTATACAAACTCGCTTGTTACACCAGTGTGCGGTCACTGGTTTGCTCCAAAGCCTATCAGCTATACAATTCTGTGTTGGTCCCAGCGTGCGGATGCTGGTTTGCTCCAAAGCCTTGCAGCTATACAAACTCGCTTGTTACACCAGTGTGCGGTCACTGGTTTGCTCCAAAGCCTATCAGCTATACAATTCTGTGTTGGTCCCAGCGTGCGGACGCTGGTTTGCTCCAAAGCCTTGCGGCTATACAAACTCGCTTGTTACACCAGTGTGCGGTCACTGGTTTGCTCCAAAGCCTATCAGCTATACAATTCTGTGTTGGTCCCAGCGTGCGGACGCTGGTTTGCTCCAAAGCCTTGCGGCTATACAAACTCGCTTGTTACACCAGTGTGCGGTCACTGGTTTGCTCCAAAGCCTATCAGCTATACAATTCTGTGTTGGTCCCAGCGTGCGGACGCTGGTTTGCTCCAAAGCCTTGCGGCTATACAAACTCGCTTGTTACACCAGTGTGCGGTCACTGGTTTCCTCCAAAGCCTATCAGCTATACAATTCTTTGCTGGTCCCAGCGTGCGGACGCTGGTTTGCTCCTAAGCCTTACGGCTATACTAACTCGCTTGTTACACCAGTGTGCGGTCACTGGTTTGCTCCTAAGCCTATCGGCTATACAATTCAGTGTTGGTCCCAGCGTGCGGACGCTGGTTTGCTCCAAAGCCTTGCGGCTTTACGATTCCCCTGTTAGTCTCAGTGTGTGTACACTGGGTTGCTTACGATCCTGTCAATTTGCCATTACCATCTGACTGCTGCTACTATCTCTGGGCTGCCCTGCCCGGTATTGGTAAGGCCGGTAGAACCTTTTGCCACATTCCATCTGAGGTTGCCTTACCCGGTATTGGCAGGGCCGGTAGAGCCTACATTATGAATCTATTGAGGCTGCCTTGCCCGGTAATTTGGTAAGGCCGGTAGAACCGTTATGCGATTCCATCTGCAGGTTGCCTTACCCGGTATTGGCAAGGTTGGTAGAGCCTAACATTCTATTACTTCAGACTGTCCTGTCCGGTATATTGACAGGACCGGTAGAGTCTGCCTTCTGTCTTGTTATATTCTGAATATATCTGTATGTATGTGATTGCCATCCTACGTTATCAATTTATTATTTCAATAAAATTGATTTTTACCTAAAACTTGTGTCTGAGAGTCATAATAAACCGTGACAAGTGTATATTGTATGTAACATACTTGTCTATGCACCCCAAATGCATAAACTTACATTTATCAATATTAAAATTGCTTAGACACTTTTCTGCCCATTCACTAAGTTTATACTAATATTTATTAAGAGGCAAACCCGTATTATCCTTGCATAGTTAGGTGTCATCATTAAATATTGAGACACTACTTTAAATACGCAATTCAAGATAATCATTAAACAATTTAAAATGCATTTGCCCTGAGATTGAACTCTAAGGTTCTTTACAACTTTAGACTAACATGAAAAGGTTCTGTTTAAAACAACGTTCTGCATTCTGTCTTTTAATTATTTTCAAGTCAGAGAGGTATCTAATTCATCCAAGCACATATATCACCTTCCAAGATGAAGCCTTTTACTTTATGTAGTAAATTGTTGCAAAAATCTTAGTATTCCACACTAATGGCAACACCCTTGCATAGGCATGTGCACACATAGACACCAAGGGGAGCTTGAGCACCTGCCCTTTTTGTCCAAAGTGCCCTCGTGCCCTTTTAACAAAAAAAAAAATGTAATCAGTCCAATTTTATCGAGAAGTGCCCTTTCCTGCACTTGCAAATTTACCGTGTACTATTTCATAGATTGCAGGTACATATGTTTCACATTATTTATCCTTCTTGAAAACATGCTGACTCTTACTCTTACTAACGATATTGTTGATCGAGTGATTCTGAATGCTATCCCTTAGTAAGCCTTCTAGTATTTTATTAAGAAAATGTAATAGCAGGAAAAATGCACTGAGATTTCTCTCGCTTTCAATTATGTCCTGGAATATTAGTAGGAAAGTCAAACTTGCAGGTCTGTAATATCCAGGCTTAGATTTTGCCCCCTTTTTGAACAGTAATACTGCATCTAATTTACTCCAATCAGAGATCTGTGCCTGATAAGATGAAGCATTCAGTGAGAAGAGATTGGAGTCTTGGAGTCCTACAGCAAAAATCATGTCATCTTTCATGGACAAACCCACACAGAATAGATTTCTAGTGTAATTTAGGGTTTTCTGCCCAGATTAATGTAAGGGGGGTTGCTTTTAGGAGGTGTTACTGTTAATGATTCATTACCTGGAATGATTCGCAAATATTTCTCAGATCCCAATTTCAACTCTTGGACGCAATAGTTGTCTCCCATTCACTTTCTAGATTGTAAGCTCTTCTGGATTTGCAATGCACTGAAGCATACAAGTTGATCACAGCCCCATTTAATTAAATAGCAATTTTTGTCGCCCTGCCACCCCCACCCCCCCATGGTACAGTTAGTTTGCTCCAGAATTGCTCCAGTTTATTTTAGTACAGCACAACTTAAATAGTCAGTCTAAAATATGTTTAATTACTTATCATCCACTAGATGGTGCTGCAGTCCATGGTAAGACGAATACAGTTGTTTGGAAGCCAATGTAGCAGGTTCACAAATCATTGAGCACATTCTCCATTTGTTCTACTTACCCAGCTCGGGGGGTTTCCTTCTCCAAGGTTTTGGGGGTTTATATGATTTACATCAGGCAGTTTGGGGAAACCAACTGCGCCATAGGGGACAAATAAAATGTTCAGGAGATTTGAATGAGGATTTTATACACACACACACACACACACACACACATATACACACACACCACACGCACATATACACACACACACAAACACACACAAACACACACATACACAAACATACATACACACACATACACACACATATATAAACACATATACACACACACATATATACACATATATACACATATATACATACACACACACACACATATACACACACACACACAAATACACACACACACACACATATACACATACAGACCACACACGCACACATATACACAAACACAAACATATATACACACACATATATACACACACACATATACACACACACACATACACACACATATACACAAACACAAACACATACACACACATATACACACACAAACACACACGCACACATACACACACATACACACAAACACACACACATACACACACACACATATATACACATATATACACATATACACACACACATACACACACATACACACACATACACACACACACACACACACACACACACATACACACAAATATACACATACATACACACATAAATACACACTCATACACACACAAACACAACCACACACCAAACCTGGGATCGCTCAGGATGTTGACCTAAACCTCAGGGTCTCAGAATGAAGGGTCAGATCCTCAGGGTGAGGAGAGTCCAGTGTTTTCCACAATGTGTAACTTATTCCTTAGTCTCTAGATTGGTGTCATTTCTACCAGACAGGCAAAGGGAGACGCTCTTTTTGTTTTTTTTGTACACACAGTGAGATCTCTAAGTTGTGTCTTGTTGGAAGGTCTTTGCAGATTGACTGAAACACACACACACATATAAACACACACAGTAGTATTAGTAGTATTAGTACTGCAGGAAGCAGTAGTTGGTAATGTAGAGCAGTGTGGATTGTTAGTACCTGTAGCAGAAAGCAGCTGTTGGGAATTAGAACAGCGTGGAATGTTAGTATTTGGTTGGCAGTTAGTGGCAGTAGGTACTTTAGAGTATGTGGAATGTTAGAATCTGGGAGGCAGGAAGTGGCAGTTGGTAATGTAGAACAGTGTGGATTGTTAATACCTGTCTGGCAGTAAGTGGCTGCTGGGAATTAGAACAGTGTATTGTTAGTACCTGTCTGGAAGTAAGTGGCTGCTGGGAATTAGAGCAGTGTGGATTGTTAGTATCTGTGGACTGTAGAGGGTGTGGAATGTTATTATCTGGAAGGCAGTTAGTGGCAGTAGGTACTGTAGAGTGTGTGGAATGTTATTATCTGGAAGGCAGTTAGTGGCAGTAGGTACTGTAGAGTGTGTGGAATGTTATTATCTGGAAGGCAGTTAGTGGCAGTAGGTACTGTAGAGTGTGTGGAATGTTATTATCTGGAAGGCAGTTAGTGGCAGTAGGTACTGTAGAGTGTGTGGAATGTTAGTATCTGGAAGGCAGTTAGTGGCAGTAGGTACTGTAGAGTGTGTGGAATGTTAGTATCTGGAAGGCAGTTACTAGCAGTAGGTACTGTAGAGTGTGGAATGTTAGTATCTGGAAGGCAGTTAGTGGCAGTAGGTACTGTAGAGTATGTGGAATGTTATTATCTGGAAGGCAGTTAGTGGCAGTAGGTAGTGTACAGTATGTGGAATGTTATTATCTGGAAGGCAGTTAGTGGCAGTAGGTACTGTAGAGTGTGTGGAATGTTAGTATCTGGAAGGCAGTTAGTGGCAGTAGGTACTGTAGAGTGTGTGGAATGTTATTATCTGGAAGGCAGTTAGTGGCAGTAGGTACTGTACAGTGTGTGGAATGTTATTATCTGGAAGGTAGTTAGTGGCAGTAGGTACTGTAGAGTGTGTGGAATGTTATTATCTGGAAGGCAGTTAGTGGCAGTAGGTAGTGTACAGTGTGTGGAATGTTATTATCTGGAAGGCAGTTAGTGGCAGTAGGTACTGTAGAGTGTGTGGAATTTAATTATCTGGAAGGTAGATAGTGGCAGTAGGTACTGTAGAGTGTGTAGAATGTTATTATCTGGAAGGCAGTTAGTGGCAGTAGGTACTGTACAGTGTGTGGAATTTTAGTATCTGGAAGGCAGTTAGTGGCAGTAGGTACTGTAGAGTGTGTGGAATGTTAGTATCTGGAAGGCAGTTAGTGGCAGTAGGTACTGTAGAGCGTGTGTAATGTTATTATCTGGAAGGCAGTTAGTGGCAGTAGGTACTGTAGAGTGTGTGGAATGTTATTATCTGGAAGGTAGTTAGTGGCAGTAGGTACTGTAGAACGTGTGGAATGTTATTATCTGGAAGGTAGTTAGTGGCAGTAGGTACTGTAGAACGTGTGGAATGTTATTATCTGGAAGGTAGTTAGTGGCAGTAGGTACTGTATAGTGTGTGGAATGTTATTATCTGGAAGGTAGTTACTGGCAGTAGGTACTGTAGTACGTGTGGAATGTTATTATCTGGAAGGTAGTTAGTGGCAGTAGGTACTGTACAGTGTGTGGAATGTTAGTATCTGGAAGGCAGTTACTAGCAGTAGGTACTGTAGAGTGTGTGGAATGTTAGTATCTGGAAGGCAGTTAGTGGCAGTAGGTACTGTAGAGCGTGTGGAATGTTATTATCTGTAAGGCAGTTAGTGGCAGTAGGTACTGTACAGTGTGTGGAATGTTATTATCTGGAAGGCAGTTAGTGGCAGTAGGTAGTGTACAGCGTGTGGAATGTTAGTATCTGGAAGGCAGTTAGTGGCAGTAGGTACTGTAGAGTGTGTGGAATGTTAGTATCTGGCTAGCAGTTAGTGGCAGTAGGTAATGTATAGAGTTTGGAATGTTAGTATCTGGAAGGCAGTTAGTGGCAGTAGGTAGTGTTCAGTGTGTGGAATGTTAGTATCTGGAAGGCAGTTAGTGGCAGTAGGTACTGTAGAGCGTGTGGAATGTTAGTATCTGGAAGGCAGTTAGTGGCAGTAGGTACTGTAGAGCGTGTGGAATGTTAGTATCTGGAAGGCAGTTAGTGGCAGTAGGTACTGTAGAGTGTGTGGAATGTTAGTATCTGGAAGGCAGTTAGTGGCAGTAGGTACTGTAGAGTGTGTGGAATGTTATTATCTGGCTGGCAGTTACTAGCAGTAGGTACTGTAGAACGTGTGGAATGTTATTATCTGGAAGGCAGTTACTGGCAGTAGGTAGTGTACAGTGTGTGGAATGTTAGTATCTGGCTGGCAGTTACTGGCAGTAGGTACTGTAGAGTGTGTGGAATGTTAGTATCTGGAAGGCAGTTAGTAGCAGTAGGTACTGTAGAGTGTGTGGAATGTTAGTATCTGGAAGGCAGTTACTAGCAGTAGGTACTGTAGAACGTGTGGAATGTTATTATCTGGAAGGTAGTTAGTGGCAGTAGATACTGTAGAACGTGTGGAATGTTATTATCTGGAAGGTAGTTAGTGGCAGTAGGTACTGTAGAGTGTGTGGAATTTTAGTATCTGGAAGGCAGTTAGTGGCAGTAGGTACTGTAGAGTGTGTGGAATGTTAGTATCTGGAAGGCAGTTAGTGGCAGTAGGTACTGTAGAGCGTGTGTAATGTTATTATCTGGAAGGCAGTTAGTGGCAGTAGGTACTGTAGAGTGTGTGGAATGTTATTATCTGGAAGGTAGTTAGTGGCAGTAGGTACTGTAGAACGTGTGGAATGTTATTATCTGGAAGGTAGTTAGTGGCAGTAGGTACTGTATAGTGTGTGGAATGTTATTATCTGGAAGGTAGTTAGTGGCAGTAGGTACTGTAGAGTGTGTGGAATGTTAGTATCTGGAAGGCAGTTAGTGGCAGTAGGTACTGTAGAGTGTGTGTAATGTTATTATCTGGAAGGCAGTTAATGGCAGTAGGTACTGTAGAGTGTGTGGAATGTTATTATCTGGAAGGTAGTTAGTGGCAGTAGGTACTGTAGAACGTGTGGAATGTTATTATCTGGAAGGTAGTTAGTGGCAGTAGGTACTGTATAGTGTGTGGAATGTTATTATCTGGAAGGTAGTTAGTGGCAGTAGGTACTGTAGTACGTGTGGAATGTTACTATCTGGAAGGTAGTTAGTGGCAGTAGGTACTGTACAGTGTGTGGAATGTTAGTATCTGGAAGGCAGTTACTAGCAGTAGGTACTGTAGAGTGTGTGGAATGTTAGTATCTGGAAGGCAGTTAGTGGCAGTAGGTACTGTAGAGCGTGTGGAATGTTAGTATCTGGAAGGCAGTTAGTGGCAGTAGGTACTGTAGAGCGTGTGGAATGTTATTATCTGTAAGGCAGTTAGTGGCAGTAGGTACTGTACAGTGTGTGGAATGTTATTATCTGGAAGGCAGTTAGTGGCAGTAGGTACTGTAGAGCGTGTGTAATGTTATTATCTGGAAGGCAGTTAGTGGCAGTAGGTACTGTAGAGTGTGTGGAATGTTATTATCTGGAAGGTAGTTAGTGGCAGTAGGTACTGTAGAACATGTGGAATGTTATTATCTGGAAGGTAGTTAGTGGCAGTAGGTACTGTATAGTGTGTGGAATGTTATTATCTGGAAGGTAGTTAGTGGCAGTAGGTACTGTAGAGTGTGTGGAATGTTAGTATCTGGAAGGCAGTTAGTGGCAGTAGGTACTGTAGAGTGTGTGTAATGTTATTATCTGGAAGGCAGTTAGTGGCAGTAGGTACTGTAGAGTGTGTGGAATGTTATTATCTGGAAGGTAGTTAGTGGCAGTAGGTACTGTAGAACGTGTGGAATGTTATTATCTGGAAGGTAGTTAGTGGCAGTAGGTACTGTATAGTGTGTGGAATGTTATTATCTGGAAGGTAGTTAGTGGCAGTAGGTACTGTAGTACGTGTGGAATGTTACTATCTGGAAGGTAGTTAGTGGCAGTAGGTACTGTACAGTGTGTGGAATGTTAGTATCTGGAAGGCAGTTACTAGCAGTAGGTACTGTAGAGTGTGTGGAATGTTAGTATCTGGAAGGCAGTTAGTGGCAGTAGGTACTGTAGAGCGTGTGGAATGTTAGTATCTGGAAGGCAGTTAGTGGCAGTAGGTACTGTAGAGCGTGTGGAATGTTATTATCTGTAAGGCAGTTAGTGGCAGTAGGTACTGTACAGTGTGTGGAATGTTATTATCTGGAAGGCAGTTAGTGGCAGTAGGTAGTGTAGAGTGTGTGGAATGTTAGTATCTGGAAGGCAGTTAGTGGCAGTAGGTACTGTAGAGTGTGTGGAATGTTAGTATCTGGCTAGCAGTTAGTGGCAGTAGGTAATGTATAGAGTTTGGAATGTTAGTATCTGGAAGGCAGTTAGTGGCAGTAGGTAGTGTAGAGTGTGTGGAATGTTAGTATCTGGAAGGCAGTTAGTGGCAGTAGGTACTGTAGAGCGTGTGGAATGTTAGTATCTGGAAGGCAGTTAGTGGCAGTAGGTACTGTAGAGTGTGTGGAATGTTAGTATCTGGAAGGCAGTTAGTGGCAGTAGGTACTGTAGAGTGTGTGGAATGTTATTATCTGGCTGGCAGTTACTAGCAGTAGGTACTGTAGAACGTGTGGAATGTTATTATCTGGAAGGCAGTTAGTGGCAGTAGGTACTGTAGAGTGTGTGGAATGTTATTATCTGGCTGGCAGTTACTAGCAGTAGGTACTGTAGAACGTGTGGAATGTTATTATCTGGAAGGTAGTTAGTGGCAGTAGATACTGTAGAACGTGTGGAATGTTATTATCTGGAAGGTAGTTAGTGGCAGTAGGTACTGTAGAGTGTGTGGAATGTTAGTATCTGGAAGGCAGTTACTAGCAGTAGGTACTGTAGAACGTGTGGAATGTTATTATCTGGAAGGCAGTTACTGGCAGTAGGTAGTGTACAGTGTGTGGAATGTTAGTATCTGGCTGGCAGTTACTGGCAGTAGGTACTGTAGAGTGTGTGGAATGTTAGTATCTGGAAGGCAGTTAGTAGCAGTAGGTACTGTAGAGTGTGTGGAATGTTAGTATCTGGAAGGCAGTTACTAGCAGTAGGTACTGTAGAACGTGTGGAATGTTATTATCTGGAAGGTAGTTAGTGGCAGTAGATACTGTAGAACGTGTGGAATGTTATTATCTGGAAGGTAGTTAGTGGCAGTAGGTACTGTAGAGTGTGTGGAATGTTAGTATCTGGAAGGCAGTTACTAGCAGTAGGTACTGTAGAACGTGTGGAATGTTATTATCTGGAAGGCAGTTACTGGCAGTAGGTAGTGTACAGTGTGTGGAATGTTAGTATCTGGCTGGCAGTTACTGGCAGTAGGTACTGTAGAGTGTGTGGAATGTTAGTATCTGGAAGGCAGTTAGTAGCAGTAGGTACTGTAGAGTGTGTGGAATGTTAGTATCTGGAAGGCAGTTAGTGGCAGTAGGTACTGTAGAGTGTGTGGAATGTTATTATCTGGAAGGCAGTTAGTGGCAGTTGGTAATGTAGAGCAGTGTGGATTGTTAATACCTGTCTGGCAGTAAGTGGCTGCTGGGAATTAGAACAGTGTATTGTTAGTACCTGTCTGGAAGTAAGTGGCTGCTGGGAATTAGAGCAGTGTGGATTGTTAGTATCTGTGGACTGTAGAGGCAGTTAGTGGCAGTAGGTACTGTAGAGTGTGTGGAGTGTTATTATCTGGAAGGTAGTTAGTGGCAGTAGGTACTGTAGAACGTGTGGAATGTTATTATCTGGAAGGTAGTTAGTGGCAGTAGGTACTGTACAGTGTGTGGAATGTTAGTATCTGGAAGGCAGTTACTAGCAGTAGGTACTGTAGAGTGTGTGGAATGTTAGTATTTGGAAGGCAGTTAGTGGCAGTAGGTACTGTAGAGTGTGTGGAATGTTATTATCTGGAAGGTAGTTAGTGGCAGTAGGTACTGTACAGTGTGTGGAATGTTAGTATCTGGAAGGTAGTTAGTGGCAGTAGGTAGTGTACAGTGTGTGGAATGTTAGTATCTGGAAGGCAGTTAGTGGCAGTAGGTACTGTAGAGTGTGTGGAATGTTAGTATCTGGAAGGCAGTTAGTGGCAGTAGGTACTGTAGAGCGTGTGGAATGTTAGTATCTGGAAGGCAGTTAGTGGCAGTAGGTACTGTAGAGCATGTGGAATGTTAGTATCTGGAAGGCAGTTAGTGGCAGTAGGTACTGTAGAGTGTGTGGAATGTTATTATCTGGAAGGTAGTTAGTGGTAGTAGGTACTGTAGAGTGTGTGGAATGTTAGTATCTGGAAGGCAGTTAGTGGCAGTAGGTACTGTAGAGTGTGTGGAATGTTATTATCTGGCTGGCAGTTACTAGCAGTAGGTACTGTAGAACGTGTGGAATGTTATTATCTGGAAGGCACTTAGTGGCAGTAGGTACTGTAGAGTGTGTGGAATGTTATTATCTGGCTGGCAGTTACTAGCAGTAGGTACTGTAGAGTGTGTGGAATGTTATTATCTGGAAGGTAGTTAGTGGCAGTAGGTACTGTAGAGAGTGTGGAATGTTAGTATCTGGAAGGCAGTTACTAGCAGTAGATACTGTAGAACGTGTGGAATGTTATTATCTGGAAGGTAGTTAGTGGCAGTAGGTACTGTAGAGTGTGTGGAATGTTAGTATCTGAAAGGCAGTTACTAGCAGTAGGTACTGTAGAACGTGTGGAATGTTATTATCTGGAAGGCAGTTACTGGCAGTAGGTAGTGTACAGTGTGTGGAATGTTAGTATCTGGCTGGCAGTTACTGGCAGTAGGTACTGTAGAGTGTGTGGAATGTTAGTATCTGGAAGGCAGTTAGTAGCAGTAGGTACTGTAGAGTGTGTGGAATGTTATTATCTGGAAGGCAGTTAGTGGCAGTAGGTACTGTAGAGTGTGTGGAATGTTAGTATCTGGAAGGCAGTTAGTGGCAGTAGGTACTGTAGAGTGTGTGGAATGTTATTATTTGGAAGGCAGTTAGTGGCAGTAGGTACTGTAGAGTG
The DNA here is from genome assembly GCA_037306005.1 of Rhinophrynus dorsalis. NCBI lineage: Eukaryota > Metazoa > Chordata > Amphibia > Anura > Rhinophrynidae > Rhinophrynus > Rhinophrynus dorsalis. Next base: position 474,649,438 of record CM074723.1, on the reverse strand, counting down.
TGTGGAATGTTAGTATTTGTCCTGAAGTTACTAGCAGTAGGTACTGTAGAGTGTGTGGAATGCTAGTATCTGGAAGGCAGTTACTAGCAGTAGGGTAGGTACTGTAGAGCGCTTGGAATGTTAGTATCTGGAAGGTAGTTAGTGGCAGTAGGTACTGTAGAGTGTGTGGAATGTTAGTATTTGTCTGGAAGTTACTAGCAGTAGGTACTGTAGAGTGTGTGGAATGCTAGTATCTGGAAGGCAGTTACTAGCAGTAGGTACTGTAGAGCGCTTGGAATGTTAGTATCTGGAAGGCAGTTAGTGGCAGTAGGTACTGTAGAGTGTGTGGAATGTTAGTATCTGGAAGGCAGTTAGTGGCAGTAGGTACAATAGAGTGTGTGGAATGTTAGTATCTGGAAAGCAGTTAGTAGCAGTAGGTACTGTAGAGCGCTTGGAATGTTAGTATCTGGAAGGCAGTTACTAGCAGTAGGTACTGTAGAGTGTGTGGAATGTTAGTATCTGGAAGGCAGTTAGTAGCAGTAGGTACTGTAGAGCGCTTGGAATGTTAGTATCTGGAAGGCAGTTACTAGCAGTAGGTACTGTAGAGAGTGTGGAATGTTAGTATCTGGAAGGCAGTTAGTGTCAGTAGGTACTGTAGAGGGTGTGGAATGTTAGTATCTTGCTGGCAGTTAGTGGCAGTAGGTACTGTACAGTGTGTGGAATGTTAGTATCTGGAAGGCAGTTAGTGGCAGTAGGTACTGTAGAGTGTGTGGAATGTTATTATCTGGAAGGCAGTTAGTGGCAGCAGGTACTGTAGAGCGTGTGGAATGTTATTATCTGGAAGGCAGTTAGTGGTAATAGGTACTGTAGAGTGTGTGGAATGTTATTATCTGGAAGGCAGTTAGTGGCAGTAGGTACTGTAGAGCGCTTGGAATGTTAGTATCTGGAAGGCAGTTAGTGGCAGTAGGTACTGTAGAGTGTGTGGAATGTTATTATCTGGAAGGCAGTTAGTGGCAGTAGGTACTGTAGAGTGTGTGGAATGTTAGTATCTGGAAGGCAGTTACTAGCAGTAGGTACTGTAGAGCGCTTGGAATGTTAGTATCTGGAAGGCAGTTAGTGGCAGTAGGTACTGTAGAGGGCTTGGAATGTTAGTATCTGGAAGGCAGTTACTAGCAGTAGGTACTGTAGAGAGTGTGGAATGTTAGTATCTGGAAGGCAGTTAGTGTCAGTAGGTACTGTAGAGCGTGTGGAATGTTATTATCTGGAAGGTAGTTAGTGGCAGTAGGTATGGTAGAGCGTGTGGAATGTTATTATCTAGAAGGCAGTTAGTGGCAATAGGTACTGTAGAGCGTGTGGAATATTATTATCTGGAAGGTAGTTAGTAGCAGTAGGTACTGTAGAGTGCTTGGAATGTTAGTATCTGGAAGGCAGTTAGTGGCAGTAGGTACTGTAGAGGGCTTGGAATGTTAGTATCTGGAAGGCAGTTACTAGCAGTAGGTACTGTAGAGAGTGTGGAATGTTAGTATCTGGAAGGCAGTTAGTGTCAGTAGGTACTGTAGAGCGTGTGGAATATTATTATCTTGAAGGTAGTTAGTGGCAGTAGGTATGGTAGAGCGTGTGGAATGTTATTATCTAGAAGGCAGTTAGTGGCAATAGGTACTGTAGAGCGTGTGGAATATTATTATCTGGAAGGTAGTTAGTAGCAGTAGGTACTGTAGAGTGCTTGGAATGTTAGTATCTGGAAGGCAGTTAGTGGCAGTAGGTACTGTAGAGTGTGTGGAATGTTATTATCTGGAAGGCAGTTAGTGGCAGTAGGTACTGTACAGTGTGTGGAATGTTATTATCTGGAAGGCAGTTAGTGGCAGTAGGTACTGTACAGTGTGTGGAATATTATTATCTGGAAGGTAGTTAGTAGCAGTAGGTACTGTAGAGCGTGTGGAATGTTAGTATCTGGAAGGCAGTTAGTAGCAGTAGGTACTGTAGAGTGTGTGGAATGTTAGTATCTGGAAGGCAGTTACTAGCAGTAGGTACTGTAGAGTGTGTGGAATGTTAGTATCTGGAAGGCAGTTAGTGGCAGTAGGTACTGTAGAGGGTGTGGAATGTTAGTATCTGGAAGGCAGTTAGTGGCAGTAGGTACTGTAGAGTGTGTGGAATGTTAGTATCTGGAAGGCGGTTAGTGGCAGTAGGTACTGTAGAGCGTGTGGAATGTTAGTATCTGGAAGATAGTTACAAGCAGTAGGTACTGTAGAGTGTGTGGAATGTTATTATCTGGAAGGCAGTTAGTGGCAGTAGGTACTGTATAGTGTGTGGAATGTTATTATCTGGAAGGCAGTTAGTGGCAGTAGGTACTATAGAGTGTGTGGAATGTTAGTATCTGGAAGGCAGTTAGTGGCAGTAGGTACTGTAGAGTGTGGAATGTTAGTATCTGGAAGGCAGTTAGTGGCAGTAGGTACTGTAAAGTATGTGGAATGTTAGTATCTGGAAGGCAGTTAGTGGCAGTAGGTACTGTACAGTGTGTGGAATGTTAGTATCTGGAAGGCAGTTACTAGCAGTAGGTACTGTAGAGTGTGTGGAATGTTAGTATCTGTAAGGCAGTTAGTGGCAGTAGGTACTGTAGAGCGTGTGGAATGTTAGTATCTGGAAGGTAGTTAGTGGCAGTAGGTACTTTAGAGTGTGTGGAATGTTAGTATCTGGCTAGCAGTTAGTGGCAGTCGGTAATGTATAGAGTTTGGAATGTTAGTATCTGGAAGGCAGTTAGTGGCAGTAGGTAGTGTACAGTGTGTGGAATGTTAGTATCTGGAAGGCAGTTAGTGGCAGTAGGTACTGTAGAGTGTGTGGAATGTTAGTATCTGGAAGGCAGTTAGTGGCAGTAGGTACTATAGAGCGTGTGGCATGTTAGTATCTAGCTGGCGGTTACTGGCATTAGGTACTGTACAGCATGTGGAATATTACTGTCTAGCTGGCGGTCACTGGCAGTAGGTACTGTAGAGCGTGTGGAGTGTTAGCATCTAGCTAGCGATTACTGGCAGTAGGTGCTGTAGAGCTGGCAAAGTGTTATTATCTAGCTGGCAGTTACTTTCAGCAGGTACTGTAGAGAGTATGAAATGTCGGTATCTGTATAGTAGGAAATGGCAGTTGATAATTTAACACCTTAATGACCGCCCGATCAGGCAAGGGTAGTCTAAGGACCACAGAGTTTTTTTGGTTTTTTTTAGAGAGAATTGAATTCTGGGATGGCAGAGAAGCGTGCAGCCTTTCCGCTATCCCAGAATTCCATGATATTCCATGACCATCACTGGTCCTTAAGTGCTGGAACCAGTGTGACAGTCCTGGCATATCATGGGTCCTTAAAGGGTTAGAGCAGTGCAGAATGTTAGTACTAGTCAGCAGGAAGGCATTATGTAATGAAGGGCAGTGTAGAATGTTAGTATATGAAGGTAAGAAGTGACAGTTGGCAATGTACAGCATTATGGTCTGCAGGAACTGACAGCTGGTAATGTAGAGCACTGCGGAATGTTAGTATCTGGGTGACAGCAGGTAGGAAGTGGAAGCTGGAAATGTACAGCAGCGTGCAGTGGGGTATCTAGTATCTAGTGGGGTATCATTGAACAGCCCTGGTGCAAAAATGTATAGGGCCCTCTAACAAAAGATATTTTCACATATACATGACTAGAACCTATTGGACCCTGGGGCAAATGGGGCCCCTTTGATGCTGGGCTCTGGCACAACTGCACCCTCTGAACAACCAGTAGTTCTGCCCTTGGGAGTATGGAAGATTAGTATCTGGAAGGCAGGAAGTGACAGTTGGTAATGCAGAGCAGTGAGAAATGGTAGTACAGTACTGGTTTGTAAGCAGTGGCAGCTGATAATGTACAGATTTGTGGAATGTTAGCATCTGCAAGGCAGAAAGTAGAAGTTGGGAATGTAGAGTATTGTGGAATATTAGTATCTGGCCAGCAGGAAATAGCAGTCTGTAATATAGAGCATTGTGAAATGTAAATATCTGGAAGGCATGAAATGACAGTTAGTAATACAGAGAATTGTGGAATGTTGGTATCTGGAAGGCAGAGAGTGGCAGGTGGTAATGGAGGGTAGTGTGGAATGTTAGTATTTGGCCAGCAGGAGATTGCAGTTGGCAAAATAGAGCATTGTTGAATGTTAGTATCTGGATGGCAGGAAGTGGCACAGTGGTGTCCGTAGACATTTTCCCAAAGCCATAATATGACCCCCAAGCCAGCCCATCTAGCCCTTTTATTTATATGGAGGAGGGTAATTGTAATTGCCCCCCCCCTCCCGACGCCCATGAAGTGACATTTAGTAATGTAGATAATTGTGAATGTTAGTATCTGGAAGGCAGGAACTGGCAGTTGGCAGTATAGAGAATTGTGTAATGTTAGTATCTAGAAGTCTAAATATCTCATAAACATTTTTTTAAAGAAAGATGGCCAGTGTAAATTTGGGTGCTTTAAAAATCTCTTTCAGAATCACAGTTCATCTCTAAGGAGGACACTTTGGGAAACAGGGCTGGCACCACCTATAGACGAGGTAGACGCCGGCCTAGGGCGCACATGTATTGGGGGTGCAGGCATGTAGCAGAGAAGAGCTGCGCCCAGGGCCAATGTTGTGTCGAAGTTGGTATTCCGTCGGCTTTGGTATCCAGTTGAGGTCTGCCCGGTAGGCATGTACAGCCGCGTCATGCTCTGCTCTAGCTGCTGCGCTCCCTCGTCGATGTCGGCTCTTTAGTAATGCAGAGCGTGCTGGGAGTCAACATCTCCCAGTGCACTCTGCATTACTGAAAAGAAGACCGCTGCAGAGCCACCTGATGGTTGTATGACAAGCTTCCCCTGCAGACAGCTAGAACGCTGACTTCAGGGAAAGGGGAAGGAGGGGGGAACTTTGCAAGCGATTATTTCTCAAACCATAAGGATTTGAGAGATCACATTGGGGGCAATTAATTTCTTTTTTTATGCTTACAATATGGGGATTAGTAGATTTTAAGTATCACTATCCCTTTAAGATTAATTGGAGCTGCTGTTTTTGTGAAACATTACCTTCCCTTTAAGTCAGGGTTTTTCTGTACGCGGTGAGTTCTTTTTAAAATTTCTTGTGTGTATTATATGTTTTTAATTGATTTTTTTTCTGCCATTGGTGGTTTTGTTCTTTTTGTTCAATCGATGTTTAATTTGTTTAATTTAAAGGAACACTAACACCTACACATAGTTTATTGTTAAATATTTTGTATCCAAAAATTATTTGTTTTATGTTTGATCCCTAAAATATAATCATAAACTCACCTTTGTTTAACGCGTGTGTAGACTGTCCTATTTAAATACCATTTGGTCAGTTTTGTTTGTGCTGTTTGTAGTTTGAGATAAGAGCAATGCTAATGTTCTGATCTTAGCACTAACCAGCATTGCATTCTGAAAGGCTGTTATCTTATCACAGGCTAGTTACAGATAATACAGCACTATCACTTCTGAGATGCCTAGCAAGATTGTTATGGTAATGAGAGTCATTCAGCCCTGAAAAGGTAGAAATGGCTGCACCTTCAGATCATATGTAACATTGGATTTTAGATGGGAGATTCACTAAGCAGTGATAAAGAGGTGATAAATAGGTGATAAAGTGGAGATGATTTCTCCACTTTATCACTTCTCCAATTCCCATGTTATTCTATAGTATCCTTACTTACTTTTCAACATCCTTCCAAGAAACAAACACACACAAACACCCTGGGTATCTACGCGCCAAGGTTCTAAAGCTGAACATTGGCAGGAAGTCACCAGAAGCCAATGCTGTGGTCTTACATAGAGGGAAATGTTGAGGATGTGACCTGTACCGATATTTGCATCTATACTGTGAAATACATGACCAATTGCTAGCTCTGTTGTATTTTGTATCAGGCGTATGACCTAGATTGGGGCTATCAGTCATATAGTAGAAGGGGCTTAAATTGGTGATCAGCCTGCAGGTATATGGGCAGTCTGATCGCCAATTATTTGTTTTATTATTTGTGTTTTATTTTATCATATTGATATTTGGAATATTGTGAGGTACTGATAATATTGGGGAGAAGTATACATAGGTATTGTACCATTGTTCTATATCCCCTGGGGATTATTTGCGTGTCCGTCCACACAGGACGGTGTGCTGGGCCGGTATCTGACTGGCGCACCTGGGATTGGAGGGGCCTATTAGACGTGAAATTGGTGCATTCCAAGCCACGTTGTAGGTTCCGGTGCTGAGGACCGTAGACTGTTGTGGATTGACTTGCTTAAACCCATTTGGGAGATTTGGGAAGTTTGTATTTCGATGTGTGCTTCACGATAATAAAGATTTTTTATCAATACTACAATTAGATTCTCTGTCCGATATCTGACGTTGGTGCGCTCAACTTATTGAATTGTAGAATTTTTGTTTTTTTCCTCCTAGGGGAACAGGAGGCTTGTTGTAGCTGCCCAGAGCTGATAGGGTTGGATATTTTTGAGTATCAGAAGCGCCACTTGATTTAAAATATTTCTGTTGTATTTTGTGTTTCATATTATGAATAACTAACTTTGATTTGTCATATGTATCATCACTGAGGTCTCTCATTAATGTGGTTCAATTTCAGATGTAAGCACTACGGTATTACTATTGTAGCTATGTTTCAATTGTAAGCTATGTGCTATTACTAGTGTAGCTCAGTGTCTATTATATGCTCTTTGGTATCACTAGTGTAGCTTAGTTTCAATTGTAAGCTCTGTGGTATCACTAGTGTAGCTTAGTTTCAATTGTAAGCTGTGTGGTATCACTAGTGTAGCTCCATTACAATTGTACTCTCTGAGGTATCACTACTGTAGCTCCATTACAATTGTACTCTCTGAGGTATCACTACTGTAGCTCAATTTCAATTGCAAGCTCTGTCGTATCACTAGTGTAGCTCAATTTAAATTGTAAGATCTGTGGTATCACTAGTGTATCACCATTTCCATTGTATGCTCTATGGTTATCCCTAGCATTCCTTCACATCATTCATTTATAAAATTAACAAAAGGGGATGTGTTGGCACAATGGGCTGGAGTGACAAAAGCCACTTGATTGTACTTGCCACCAACCTAAAAGCTGCCAGTCCTCCCCTGGCCTGGTTCCACTGCCCATGGCAGTCACAGATCCAAACATGCACTGACCCCCCCTCCCCCAGTATGTATCCACTGCCTCTGCTACTCACAGATCCCCCACATGCACTGTCTGAACCTCCCAGCCTGGTTCCAATGCCCCTGGTAGTCACAGATCTACACATATAATGACCCCACAGATGGGGTACACTGCCCCCGGTATTCAGGTATTCACAGATACCTTCATGCACTGCCTGACCCCCAGCCTAGTTCCACTGTACTCTGGTAGGAACAGATAAAGACATACACTGACCCCACCAGTCTGTTTTCTCTGCCCTTTGCAGTCAGAAATCAACATATACACTGACCCCCCCCCGAGCCTGGTTCCACTGCCCCTGGCAGTCATACACTGATGCCTCCAGCCAGGTTATACTGTCGCCTGGTTGTCACAGATCTCCACATGCACTGTGTGACCCCAAGCATCGTTCCACTGCACCCTTGCAGTCACAGATATCCACAAGCACTGGCTGGCTTCCAGCCTCATTCCACTGCCCCCTGGTAGTCACAGAACCACACCTACACTGATCTTCCCAGCCTGGTTCCACTGCCCCCAGTAGTCACAGAACCACAAATACACTGATATTCCCAGCCTGGCTCCATTACCCCCTGGTAGTCACAGAACCACACATACACTGATCTTCCCAGCCTGGTTCCACTTCCCATGGCAGTCACAGAACCACACGTACACTGATCTTCCCAGCCTGGTTCCACTACCCCCTGGCAGTCACAGAACCACACGTACACTGATCTTCCCAGCCTGGCTCCACTACCCCATGGCAGTCACAGAACCACACGTACACTGATCTTCCCAGCCTGGTTCCACTACCCCATGGCAGTCACAGAACCACACGTACACTGATCTTCCCAACCTGGTTCCACTGACCCCGGTAGTCACAGAACCACAGATACACTGATCTTCCCAGCCTGGTTCCACTTTCCCCGGTAGTCAAAGAACCACACCTACACTGATCTTCCCAGCCTGGTTCCACTGCACCCGGTAGTCACAGAACCACAAATACACTGATCTTCCCAGCCTGGTTCCACTGCACCCGGTAGTCACAGAACCACAAATACACTGATATTCCCAGCCTGATTCCACTGCACCCGGTAGTTACAGAACCAAACATATGCTGATCTTCCCAGCCTGGTTCCACTGATCCCGGTAGTCACAGAACCACAAATACACTGATCTTCCCAGCCTGGTTCCACTGCACCCGGTAGTCACAGAACCACAAATACACTGATCTTCCCAGCCTGGTTCCACTGCACCCGGTAGTTACAGAACCAAACATATGCTGATCTTCCCAGCCTGGTTCCACTGATCCCGGTAGTCACAGAACCACACTTACACTGATCTTCCCAGCCTGGTTCCACTGCCCCCGATTGTCACAGAACCACACATACACTGATCTTCCCAGCCTGGTTCCACTTTCCCCGGTAGTCACAGAACCACAGATACACTGATCTTCCCAGCCTGGTTCCACTGCACCCGGTAGTTACAGAACCAAACATATGCTGATCTTCCCAGCCTGGTTCCACTGATCCCGGTAGTCACAGAACCACACTTACACTGATCTTCCCAGCCTGGTTCCACTGCCCCCGATTGTCACAGAACCACACATACACTGATCTTCCCAGCCTGGTTCCACTTTCCCCGGTAGTCACCAGGGCTTTAAGGTAGGGGATCAAGGGGCATTGCGGAGATGAAGGGGCAGTTGATGAAGGGGGCATTGTGGAAGGGGCATTGTGGAGGTGAAGGGAGCATTGTGGAGATGAAGGGGGCATTGTGGAAGGGGCAATGTGGAGATGAAGGGTGCATTGTGGAAGGGGCATTGTGGAGATGAAGGGGGCATTGTGGAGTGGAAGGGGGCATTGTGGAAGGGGGCATTGTGGAGATGAAGGGGGCATTGTGGAAGGGGGCATTGTGGAGATGAAGGGGGCATTGTGCATTGTGGAAGGGGGCATTGTGGAGTGGAAGGGTGCATTGTGGAAGGGGGCATTGTGGAGATGAAGGGGGCATTGTGGAGTGGAAGGGTGCATTGTGGAAGGGGGCATTGTGAAGTGGAAGGGGGCATTGTGGAGTGGAAGGGTGCATTGTGGAAGGGGGCATTGTGGAGTGGAAGGGTGCATTGTGGAAGGGGGCATTGTGGAGATGAAGGGGGCATTGTGGAAGAGGGCATTGTGGAGTGGAAGGGGGCATTGTGGAAGGGGCATTGTGGAGATGAAGGGGACATTGTGGAAGCGGCAATGTGGAGATGAAGGGGGCATTGTGGAGTGGAAGGGAGCATTATGGAAGGGGCAGTGTGGAGATGAAGGGGGCATTGTGGAAGGGGCAATGTGGAGATGAAGGGGGCATTGTGGAAGGGGCAATGTGGAGATGAAGGGGGCATTGTGGAAGGGGCATTGTGGAGATGAAGGGGGCATTGTGGAAGGGGCAATGTGGAGATGAAGGGGGCATTGTGGAAGGGGCAATGTGGAGATGAAGGGGGCATTGTGGAAGGGGCAATGTGGAGATGAAGGGGACATTGTGGAAGGGGCAATGTGGAGATGAAGGGGGCAATGTGGAGATGAAGGGGACATTGTGGAGGTGAACAGTGTGGGGAGGAGGATGGGGTGGGCAGAGTGTGGAGGTGAATATGTGGGCGGGGGCAGGGGATTGTGTCGGAGGGGGGTGGGGACATCAAAATGCACCTTCGCCCTGTGTATACATAAATCCTTGCACCGGCCCTGGGTCCGGGCGTTAAAAAAAAAAAAAAAAGCGAACGCGCCCCCCCCCCCCCCCCCCCCGGGCTGCTCAAAAAATAAAAATGGGCTGCTCAGCTTTAAATGCCCGGGCCTATTTTTTGTCCCAGTCCGGGCCTGCAGCTGTCCTCTACTACAGCTGACAAACATGCCTTCTCCATATTTTCTTCTATTCTTCCATGATCCCTCGTAGCAATCTCCATTTGAGTTTCATGCCCGCTGGGTTGGTCTTCCAACATACACTGTCATAAAGATCTCCACTGGCATAGATTATTTTGCCTTTACTGCTTCTCTTGCCAAACTTCTAGTCCCCTTCGTAGAACTCAGTAGGTCCACAATAATATGGGCCATATCCGTTTTTATTGTTGTTTTTCAATCAGCCAGAATAAACATTACCCTAGCTGCCAGTTGTTGAATCGCTCATACTGTATGATCCAAATCCACCTCTTTTGCCAAATTTCCATTCTCCTTGGGAACTGCCAATTTTTGGGTTTCCACACAAATGTGCCTCATCTGTGTATCAAATCGTTATACCACTCTGCTTTGTAGTGGTCTCTATTTACACTGTATATCAGTGGTTCTCAGCTCCTGTCCTCAGGACCCACTAACAGGCCAGGATCTGTTAGTGGATCCTGAGGGCAGGAGTTGAGAACCACTGCTGTAGAGAGTGTGTAACAAGCAGACTTCTGTGTATTAAAGGGATAGTAATACTTCGTTTTATCTTTATTTTATTTTGTAGGCATGAGAAAAACATGAAGAACGATATGTCTTATCTCTCAAACCTTTATGGTTTAAGAGATATTCACAAGCAAAGTTCCCCTCCCCGCCCCTTTTTCCTAGTGTAAGCCATCTCTTCTCAGATGTGGAATGCAGTCTACAGACCAGACATATAACAGCAAGGGACAATCTTCTTCCTATGAGAACAATGAAAGCCCTGCCCCCCTTGACAAGTTTTTCAGCTTTTTCCCTTATCTTAATTGAAGATTGTCCCTCTCTGCAATCTACCTGGGCACCTCCCTTCTGATCTGGTTGAACGGGGGGATACTTTGTTTGTGAATATCTCTTAAACCATAAAGGTTTCAGAGATAAGACTTACATTGTTCTTCATGTTTTTTAATGCCTACAAAATAAAATAAAGATAAAACAAATTATTATTATCCCTTTAAGGTTCCATTCCTTCCAGACAGACCAGAATGTCCTCTGAGCCTTTATAAAAGACATCCAATATCAGATAGATAGATAGATAGATAGATAGATAGATAGATAGATAGATAGATAGATATGACAGGGCTCAAAATTTCCACTCGCCACTCGCCAATGGCGAGTGGAAATTTATCCCTGGCAAGTAGAAATTCAGCCCTGGTGGGTATGTTATGGCTTGCAGTGGAGAGTAACTTTTCAGGTCTGGCTACTAGCAAATTACTTCAATGAGATAGATAGATAGATAGATAGATAGATAGATAGATAGATAGATAGATAGCTATGAGATATATAGATAGATAGATAGATAGATAGATAGATAGATAGATAGATAGATATGAGATAGATAGATAGATAGATAGATAGATAGATAGATAGATAGATAGACAGGTAGATAGATGATAGATAGACATGAGATATATAGATAGATGAATAGATAGATGAAAACATAGATGTGAGATAGATAGATAGATAGATAGATAGATAGATAGATAGATAGATAGATATGATATAGATAGATATGAGATAGATAGACATGATATAGAAAGATAGATAGATAGATAGATAGATAGATAGATAGATGAATAGATAGATGAAAACATAGATGTGAGATAGATAGATAGATAGATAGATAGATAGATAGATAGATAGATATGAGATAGATAGATAGATGGATAGATAGATAGATAGATAGATAGATAGATAGATAGATAGATATGAGGTAGGTAGATAGATAGATAGATAGATAGATAGATAGATAGATAGATATGAGATAGATAGATAGATAGATAGATAGATATGAGATAGATAGATAGATAGATAGATAGATAGATAGATATGAGATAGATAGATAGATAGATAGATAGATAGATAGATAGATATGAGATAGATAGATAGATAGATAGATAGATAGATAGATATGAGATAGATAGATAGATAGATAGATAGATAGATATGAGATAGATAGATAGATGGATAGATAGATAGATAGATATGAGGTAGGTAGATAGATAGATAGATAGATAGATAGATAGATAGATATGAGATAGATAGATAGATAGATAGATAGATAGATAGATAGATAGATATGAGATAGATAGATAGATAGATAGATAGATAGATAGATAGATATTAGATAGATAGATAGATAGATAGATAGATAGATAGATAGATAGATATGAGATAGATAGATAGATAGATAGATAGATAGATAGATATGAGATAGATAGATAGATAGATAGATAGATAGATAGATAGATAGATAGATAGAGATAATTCCTTTAAAAATAGACACATACAAAATCGGAATTCTTCATGGCTACATGAGAACTATTGCAGCCAGTAATATCATTGTATCCATACAGAATGCATATTTATATGTCTCCTTTATAGCGATCTGTCAGTCCTACCCTAGTTATATAGTATAGGGATAGGCAACATTTGGCATTAAAACTCTTGGACACTACAGTTCCCAGCAGCTCCATTTTGATATTTCCTGGTTGTGCATCATGGGATATTAAGTCCTCAGCAGCTGCAGTGCTGAACATTGCCTACCTCTGGAGTAATATCTTATTAAATCTGAGCCTGTAATATAAATAACAATGATTTAGATGGATGATTTTTTTTTACCTGGAACGGCCTGGAGGTAATCGGAAATCTATCACCGCACCCCAGTGAAATATTCATAGTGTTACTACTAGTAAGTGTATAAAACTCGGCAGTGAAATACGATCCAGGCACACCTTGCTATTAGGAATACATAAATAATATCCTGCACAGCATTCATTATTCCAAGTGCGGGTTGTCTGTCCTTAAAATATCACTTGTAAGGAGCGTGCCAGGGCAATAGATATGGTGTTGGGTTTATAGGTATAAAACAAATCAAGGTTCATCAACCTGTGGTTCCCCGGCTGTTGTTTACAACTCCCTTCATCGTTCACGAGTCAAAGGCTACCCAAGGTTAGAGATAGTTGAACATTCTGTCTAACAGTAGCTAGAGAGTTACGTGTCGCAGTGCCATCCCAGAAACAGCTGGAGAGCCACGTGTTGCCTGCCACACTCAACTATAACTGGAGAGTCACAGGCCTTGCAGTACCTGTATAGTTGGGCCTTATAGGGAGAGTAACACTTAATAAACTAATATACCTTGTTGGGTTTATCCTCTTGAGTAAAACGAAGGTACTCTTACTGCTGTGAGGTATTTTATTCAAAAGTTATTTCAGCTCAAACTTTACATTTTTAGTTGCAATAACAGTGGCCTAAAAATGTATAGTATCAGCCCTGAGAAAAAAAAATGCCCTACTAGCCTAGTGCCATCAGGTCATGTTGTGTTGACCAGTGGCCACTGGCTATTGTCAAATGCCCTGATGTAGATGCAGAATTTGTGACTGCTGTTCTTGCTGCCGAGTTGTTTCAGCAGCAGGATGATTAGGCAGCTGAAAAGGAATGGGATCAACAAGAGCAGTAACAAGGAAAATGGATGATGAAGGTTCCACTTGCCACCACTAGCTCCAATGATGCGTCTGAGGCAGTAGCAGCACAATAAGTAGCCCCCAGTATATATGGAGAAAACAAAAAGTTGGCCAATAATTCTTCTCCATCTGCCCCTCCTCCAAAATTATGGGTGTGTTGTTATTAGAATATACATTTTTCCCCTGAGAGCAGGAAATGTGCCTCTCATCAGCAACTGCAATGTGCACAGTGTGTACGGTAAATAACATCTGGGGGCACAACTGTATCCAAACACCATGACATTAGAAACCAAGTACTGCCGCTGTCACTATACCCCTTGGCCAGGAATCTCCTTAGATGCCACTTGATGGACTGATTGAGATTCTCCTTCACCACACTGGCATGTGTGGTCAGTGCACCACACAGTGTGCAATGGGTAGAGATGAACTGCTATATCCTAATATTAACAGAGTTCCTATCATTTGGTGGGGGAGGTAATGATGAACAAGGTGGACTGGCAGAAGATGTACTTGCTACCCTAGAGGAAGAAGGTGATGTTGATGGTGAGCTAGTTGTTTCACTCATCATGGAAGTGTCTGTCTGGGTTTCTTTATTCTTCCTCCTCCTCTTTGATCTCCGCCTCACCTCTTGTTGCCTTTCTGGAGAGTCAGGGGTACAGTAACAGCTGTGTTCGATTTCTGTGGTGGGTATATGGCTTTAACATATTTGACATAAATGTCTTGGTGTCTGTGTTTCATGTGTGTTGTCAGGATGGTTGTGCCAAAGTGTCTTCCCTCCTTTCCTCTTCTCACTGACTTGTCACAAATTGTGTACAGTGACATTGGTGATTACTACACTGTGCCTGCCGGTAGAGAAAAATAGTCCCACACCCATGACTTCAGGGGGGAGGGAACAGGTGGAGGAGAATGGCCTCTTTCTTCTTCATCCACATTCCCCTTCACTAGCTGGGGCAGAGGATGATGTTGCTGCTGTTGCTGCTACTGCCTCAGAACAAGCATTGCAACTAGGATCAGGAGTATTGCTGCTGCTGGAAAGTGGGAGCCAATCCTAGTCCCAGCATCACTTGTTGACCCCATTCCCGCTGTGCCCACGGTGGTCTGTGGCACACTATCCTTCTCCTCAGCACCCTGCTTCCCTTGAATCTCAGCAGCAGCAGAAATTGAAGCAGTTGTAAATTCCAAAATGTCACTGCTGGTGGTGTTGGTGATGCCTGTCCCCATCCCTGTCTCCCATTCCTTCTCAGTTTGGGCTAAAAAGGCTATCAATGTCTCTACCAACCTAGCTTCTCCACCATCATCACCAACAACACTTTTTCGTCCGGGCTGCTTCTGCTTTATTACAGACATCTCACTGCTGGTTGGAGGAGGTGACGAGAAATGTGACAGAGGGTCCCCTAATGTCACACTTGCCATTTATTTTTGACCTGAAGAAGACAGATTGGCAGCTGTAGCAGCAGGCACATGCAGCTGATCTGTGCTACTGGTGGTGGTGGTATTTTTTTAGTGGTATCAATTCTGCCTTCTTCAGGATCATGTTCCACATGGACAATGATGTGCTGGGAGGGGGACTCCCAGGGTCAGGGGAATGGTGTGGGCTCCCTTCACTGCTAGTCTGGATGCTCTCAACTGCTTCCCCTACCACTCTCCTTACACTAGTTCCACTGGCTGCTTCACCATCACTGTCACTAGTACTACCACTAACACCAACCACATCAGTTTCAGCCCCTGAGTCTTCCTCCTCACAGTCACTAGTAATATGATGATTACTCCTCCTTCACTCCTAACACTAACAAGCTGCTGGACCTTCTTAGTATTATTACTACCACTGGCGGGACTGCTTGGGGATGGCAAGTGTGATTTAGGGTCCCTTGCTGTCACACGTGGCATCATCTTCTTCTTCCCCCCTCCTGAGTATTACAAGACACCTTGGCAGCAGCTTCAGCACTGATGGCATCAGGTTCAGCTTGGAAGTAGGCACAGCACTGGTGGCAGCAGGAGCAGCACATCTGACACAGGCACAGCACGTCTGGCAGCAGGTGCAGCACGTCTGGCAGCAGGCACAGGCAGCTGACCTGTCCTGCTCTAACTACTACCCTCTTTGTCCTCCTTGACATTAATTTCCCCAAGATCCCTAGAGGTGATTTAGAGGGACTGACCAGCATTGGTTCTGTAGTGCTCACTTCCTCCTCAGACTCAGTGGATACATAGGGGTCCTTCCAGTTCCTCCTTTTATTACATTTAAACTTTCTCATAGTGCTAGTAGTCACTATGAGCCTCTCCTGCCTCAAGTTTGCAAAAAGATCACAGCAGAACAGCATAGCATGTCTACCTCTTTCTGTACCTGCTTCTATTGGGTTTCACTCCCTGTAATACATCACGTTGTTATAGTGAAAAGGAGTAAAATGTGTAAATCAGTGGGCAGAAACTTTCTAGCCATTGAAAAAATGGTGAAGAATTCTGGCCAATGGGTAAAAAATCCAAAGATTTTAATCTCTGTTTTTAAAATGGATTTTCCCTTGAAAAAGCAGACAACAATGTGGTTTTTGCAGATTTTTTCACGGGAACACGGTGGGACCTTTTGCCCACCCCTACATGCAGTAACACACACACAAACAGTCACAGAAACATAGTAAGAGAAACAACCACCAATAAACACACAGCAACAGAACACACACAGTCAAAACACAGTCATGGGCATCTGGAGGGCACCCCACCCCACCCCTCTCCCAGAAAATTTTCAGTGGATACCCATGCACAGAGGCGTACCTAGAAGCCCCCAGGCGCTGATGCAAAAGTTACCATGGGCCCCCGACCACATTGGCCCCTCCATGGCCATCTCCACTGGACAAATGCACAATGCTCCCAATCTCCACATTGCCACCCATCTCCACATTCCATCCACATTGCCCCCATCTCCACATTGCCCCTCATCTTCACATTGCCCCCCATCTTCACATTCCATCCACATTGCCCCCCCATTGTCTGTTTCCTACCACCCTGGTGCTCCAGAGGCATGGCAGAAGAGGTCTGTGCCTCCTTCTGCACAGACCTCTATACTGCTGGAGCTCCCGTGCGATCCTCTCTTCAGTAATGCAGAGCGCTGGGAGATGATGTCATGATGATGTCATCTCCCAGCGCTCTGCATTGCTAAAGAGCCAAAGAGAGTGCTCAGCTGCTGGAGGTCTGTGCTGAAAAAGGCACAGACCTCAGCATGTTGCGGGCGCCATGCTGGGGGGGGGTCGCAGGGGGCAGCCGGGCCCCTGGAGTGACAGGCCCGGGCATAGGTGCGACCCCTGTGACCCCTATTGTTACGCCACCACACACAATCACACACAATTATATAGATATAGGTCTGGATGTGGTCACAGACACATACTGTCACACACATAGCCACAGACACACTCATAGTCACACACATACAAAGTTGCAGACGCACTCTTTCTCACCCACACACGCACATACACAAACTCACAGAGACAAACACATATAGAAGAGAAACACACACACACACATTCACAGATATACACAAACACATGGGCCCATACAGATCAATACATATAGACCAGACACACACAGGTGATTTAAACAGCCAGACTGATACGTTTGATAAAATCAGTAATATTGCATTCTGTAAAGTAAAAGTGGATTTGGGATTGTGTTGTTTGCAAACGAGTGATACTCAGACACTGTAATAACCCAGACACTAACAGAGGGAGATTTCTTTTAGATACTTTTAATTGGATGAACTTAAGTTAATTTGCTTACGTGATTCATGACTCCTGCTGTGTTCAGGGTGGGATAAAGTCCTTTAGAAACAAGGACTGTGGCACAGAGGGAGAATGTCCTTCTCTAATGGAGCTGATTAGAGCTTTATCCGATAATCCTTTTTTTGGTGAGAATCCCATATTGAAAGGGCTCCGCAGTCCAGAACAAAGCCAGATCTACCCGATATCCCTCCAGTTCATTATCACACTGGCTTTAGTTTACCATTCATTACATTGCTTTCTCTCCCAGGATTTACATTTCAGCTTTTATATTGTAGTCCGATTTTGACCAATTTCATCTGTTTTACAGTACAGCTATCATTGCTTACTATAGTCTTCGAGGGGTTAAACTTTGTTTTAATAAAATTATAGTTACCCTTATAGGAACAGTACATTTTTCTTATAAAAAATACATATACTGGGAGAGAGGTATTTTTATGATTCGCTAATAAACTTAGAGCTGGAATCGATCTTTCAGGGCTGCACTTGTCTGTGGCCTGTTTATTAACCATTTGAGTGCCAGTGGGGTACGCAACGCACTCAAAGGGTTAAGCTATCTACATTAAAAATCCTCCCCTTTGTATCAGTAGTGTGGGGGTGTTTGAGTGTTTCAGGGAGTGTGTATAGTAACACAATAGCACACTAAAAGTTGATGAGGCTGAAAAAAAGACACCTGTCCATCAAGTTCAGCCTATGCTATGTCACACCTGTCGATCCAGAGGAAGGCCAAAGACAAAAATCCATTGAAGAGATTTCCAAATAATCCCCAAGTGGGTAAAAATATCCTTCCTAACAAAGGACTGCAGTTGGATATTGATATGTACTAACAAGGCATAAAGGAAATCTGCATAATTTTAGACACATACACACACAGATACACACATATAGAACAGGCATACACAGTCACACACACACAGATACATACAGATAAACACATATACAACACACACACACACACACACACACACACACACAGAGATACACACATATAGAACAGACAAACAAAGATACATACAGATACACACACATACGTCCCACGTGTCCCTCTTTAGGAGGGACCGTCCCAGTTTGAGACTTAAATCCCCCTGTCACTCTTTTCTACCCTGGTGTCCCTCTTTTTAGGACATCGGAGAGAGTGTTGTGTATATTAATCTATCACATTGCTCCACAACAATGAAACTCACATAAATGTTTAGTTAATCTTCAGTATATGTGTATGCAAATTAATCTGTGTAAATAAAATACTTTGGTCTTGTTCTAAATCCTTTATTCAGTTACAGAAAGAGGTGTCAATATGTCACACAGTAACCTAAAAATTCTCAGTAATGCCCCGTTCACAAGCCAACCCCCCCCCCCCCCGAAACACCACCTAAAACACGTGTCCCTCTTTGGCTATTTGAAATGTTGGGAGGTATGGCATACAGATACACACATATAGAGCAGACACAGATACACACATATAGAACAGACAAAGACACACAGATACATACATATACACGCAGATACACACATATAGAGCAGACACTCACAGATACACACATATAGAACAAAGACACACAGATACATACATATACACGCAGATACACATATAGAGCAGACCCTCACAGATACTTACAGATACAAACGTATAGAACAGACACACAGTCGCACACGCAGATACTCACATACAGAACAAACACATACACACACAGATACATACAGATACACACATATAGAACAGACACACACACAGATACATACAGATGCACACATATAGAACAGACACACACACACACAGATACATACAGATACACACATATAGAACAGACACACACACACAGATACATACAGATACACACATATAGAACAGACACACACACACACACAGATACATACAGATACTCACATATAGAACAGACACACACACACACATAGAAACATACAGATACACACATATAGAACAGACACACACACACACAGATACATACAGATACTCACATACAGAACAGACACATACACACACAGATACATACAGATACACACATATAGAACAGACACACACACACACAGATACATACAGATACACACATATAGAACAGACACACACACACACACACAGATACATACAGCTACACACATATAGAACAGACATACACACACACAGATACATACAGATACACACATATAGAACAGACACACACACACATATACATACAGATACACACATATAGAACAGACACACACACACAGATACGTACAGATACACACATATAGAACAGATACACATACACACACACAGATACATACAGATACACACATATAGAACAGACATACACACACAGATACATACAGATACACACATATAGAACAGACACATACACACAGATACATACAGATACACACATATAGAACAGACACATACACACACACACAGATACATACACACATATAGAACAGACACACACACAGTCACACACACACAGATACATACAGATACACACATATAGAACAGACATACACACACACAGATACATACAGATACACACATATAGAACAGACACATACACACACACACACAGATACATACACACATATAGAACAGACACACACACAGTAGGGTTGCCACCTTTTCTCCAAAAAAATACCGGCCATGGCATTCCCTCCATAGACTTAACATTGGACAGAAGCCAATTTTTTACCGGCCTGCCGGTAAAATACCGGCTGGGTGGCAACCCTAACACACAGTCACACACACACAGATACATACAGATACACACATATAGAACAGACACACACACACAGATACATACAGATACACACATATAGAACAGACACACACACACAGATACATACAGATACACACATATAGAACAGATACACACACACACACACAGATACATACAGATACACACATATAGAACAGACACACACACACACACAGATACATACAGATACACACATATAGAACAGACATACACACACACAGATACATACAGATACACACATATAGAACAGACACACACACACAGATACATACAGATACACACATATAGAACAGACACATACACACACACACAGATACATACACACATATAGAACAGACACACACACAGTCACACACACACAGATACATACAGATACACACATATAGAACAGACACACACACACACACAGATACATAGAGATACACACATATAGAACAGACACACACACACAGATACATACAGATACACACATATAGAACAGACACACACACACACAGATACATACAGATACACACATATAGAACAGACACACACACACACACAGATACATACAGATACACACATATAGAACAGACACACACACACACACAGATACATACAGATACTCACATACACATACACACACAGATACATACAGATACACACATATAGAACAGATACACATACACACACAGATACATACAGATACACACATATAGAACAGACACACACACACAGATACATACAGATACACACATATAGAACAGATACACACACACACACACACACAGATACATACAGATACACACATATAGAACAGACACACACACACAGATACATACAGATACACACATATAGAACAGATACACACACACACACACAGATACATACAGATACACACATATAGAACAGACACACACACACAGATACGTACAGATACACACATATAGAACAGACATACACACACATAGATACATACAGATACACACATATAGAACAGACACACAGACACACACAGATACATACAGATACTCACATACAGAACACACATACACACACAGATACATACAGACACACACACATAGAACAGACAAACACACACAGATACTTACAGATACAAACGTATAGAACAGACACACACATTCGCACACACAGATAGAGATGTGGTGAACTAAAGACGCCAAAACACATATGTGGTGCACGGGTTGTGAATTTATGTGCTTGTAGTTGCACGGCTCGTGACGCCAGGGTAGTGTTTTACACCACACTCCAGGGGTGAAGCAGGTGTCCTGGGCCCAGCGCTGGGGCAATAAAACACCAGACTGCAGGGTTACGGATAACTGCGTTTACTGGAGAAGCAGGACAGGTGAAATAGTCCATTAAAGCAATGCAGAGGTAAGGCAGGGGCAAGTGCAGAGGTAACAGGGAGCCACAGGGCTTGCTGAGACTTGTAGTAGACTTTACTCTGAATCTTGACTTTACTAGTGACAACTTTAGACTTTACTGGAGTTACTGAAGACTTCTGACTTATGTGGCCACATACACTGTCTCAACCATAGGTCGCTCTTGTACACTCTACCGCCAGGTTAACTAAGGACTTTTGACTAGGATTTTTGAGACTACAGAGCGGAGGCCGCCGTAGGCTAATCACTCACGATAAGTAGTACTCTCTATGGGGCCCATTCGCATTCAGCACTTCTCCCCACAGCTCTTCTTGTTGACCCTCTCTCCACAACTTCCTCACTAGACTCCTCTATACTGAACACACACTAGCTTGCTCCTTCCTGTCTGGCTAGCCCAGGGGGCTGCTGGGTAAAAACCTCATTGGCTCCTGTGGTCACATGTTACCCTCTGCACTGCTCACCTTAATGGCACATGAACAACAAAAATATTACAGTTATACCAACATTATACAATCACACAAATATATACATAACCATGTTTTAAACTACAAACAACATATACCAGAAAGGACTGGTAAATGTAAGTGTTCAACTCTGGGACATGACACACACACATACAGAACAGACATACAGATACACACATACAGAACAGACACACACACAGATACATACACACATATAGAACAGACACACACACAGTCACACACACGGATAGATACAGATAAACACATATAGAACAGACACACACACAGTCACACACACAGATAGATACAGATAAACACACATAGAATAGACACACACAAAGGTACATACAAGTACACACATATAGATCAGACACACACAAAGTCACACAGATACATACAAATGAACACATATCAACCAGACACACATTCACAGATACATACAGATAAATACATATCGACCAGACACACACACAGTCACACACAGATACATACAGATTAACTCACATGAGCCAGACACACACATACAGTCATAGCCACACAGAAACAGATACATACAGATTAACATGTATCAGTGGGACACACACAGCCACAGCCACACACACACAGAAACACACAAATAAAAACATATCAACCATACACACACACAAATACATATAAATAAACACATATCAGCCCCACATACACACACACACAGATACATATAAATAAACACACATCAACCAGACACACACAGATACATACAGGTAAATACATATCAACCAGACACACACAGATACATACAGGTAAATACATATCAACCAGACACACACAGATACATACAGGTAAATACATATCAACCAGACACACACACACAGATACATACAGATAAACACATATCAACCAGACACACACACACACACAGATACATACAGATAAACACATATCAACCAGACACACACACACACAGATACATACAAATCAACACATTTCAACTAGACACACACACACAGTCACACACAAACAGATACATACAGATAAACACATATCAACCAGACACACACACACAGATACATACAGATAAACACATATCAACCAGACACACACACACAGATACATACAAATCAACACATTTCAACCAGACACACACACACAGTCACACACACACAGATACATACAGATTAACACATATTGACCAGGCACACACAGCCACACAAACACAGTTACATACAGACACACATGTTGACCAGACACACACAGCAACACACACACACACAGATACATACAGACACACACATATTGACCAGACACACACACAGCCACACGCACACAGTTACATACAGACACGCACATATTGACCAGACACACACACAGATACACACAGACACACATATTGACCAGACACACACACACAGATACAGACACACACAGAGGATGATGCTCTGAGAAAGTGACATTTTGGTACAAATTGACTGTACCACAGGGGATAAATCAAAATTCCCACAAATTTAAATTTGGCTTTAACTTTTAACTTTGCTCTCTGCATCTAGCCATTGGTCTTAATCAACTATTTTGTTTCCTACCTGAATTTGGAGATTAATTCACAACTAACATTGAAACAGGAGAAACAAACAAAATAGTTACAAATCTTTATGTCAATGAAGTGGTGGAGTCTGCGGTCAGAGACACTGTCCTGGACATATGTCTGGGATAACATGAATTAGCTGTGGGATTTAAGAAATAAATATCTCATTAATCTCTAGAAACAGGTGACTAGTACTAATCCTGCACATATAGGTAATGAGCTATAATTAGCTTATAATGTACATTTAACACAGGTTTAGACATAGCTAAAACAGATAGTAGATTCCACTGCAGCTGATAATTGTATCACTGGGTTTAGCAATGTCCCCATAGACTTCAGTAACAATATGTGTACCAATGATCACTTTTATCATCTGCAATGGAATCTAGGCCTCAGATAACTGAGAATGGGATGTATTGCAAAAAATTATACCTACTAAGTGTCCCTCTTTAGGTGATATTACAGGCCCATACCTCCCAACTGTTCCTCTATAGGAGATATTAGGTTTTCATACCTCCCAAGTGTCCCTCTTTAGATTATATTAGGGGTCCATACCTCCCAAGTGTCCCTCTTTAGTAGATATTACCGGTCTATACCTCCCAAGTGTCCCTCTTTAGGACATATTAGGGGTCCATACCTCCCAAGTGTCCCTCTTTAGCAGATGTTAGGGATCCATACCTCCCAAGTGTCCCTCTTTAGGAGATATTAGGGATCCATACCTCCCATGTATCCATCTATAGGTAAAATGAGGGGTCCTTACCTCCCAAGTGTCCCTCTTTAGGACATATTAGGGGTCCATACCTCCCAAGTGTCCCTCTTTAGTAGTTATTAGGGATCCATACCTCCCAAGTGTCCCTCTTTAGGAGATATTAGGGGTCCATACCTCCCAAGTGTCCCTCTTTAGTAGATATTAGGGATTCATACCTCCCAAGTGTCCCTCTTTAGTAGATATTAGGAGTCCATACCTCCCAAGTATCCCTCTTTAGGAGATATTAGGAGTCCATACCTCCCAAGTGTTCCTTTTAAGAAAATATTTGTTGTCCATACCTCCTGTGTCTCTGTTTAGGAGATATTACAGGTCCATATCTCCCAAGTGTCCCTCTTTAGGAGATATTAGGTATTCATACCTCCCAGGTGTCCCACTTTAGGAGATATTAGAGGTCCATACCTCCCCCGTGTCCTTCTTTAGGAAATATTAGGGGTCTATACGTCCCAAGTGCCCCTCTTTAGGAGATATTAGGGGTCCATACCTTCCTAGTGTCCCTCTTTAGGAGATGGTTTGTACCAGAATTGATCTACTTTCTTAGTAAATCAGCCAGAATTGTACTGATAAAAGAAGATTTGGATGGAATTCTGGAGAAAATCAATTGCACCACAGTGGAGAAGTCAAACTTTCCAAAATGCCCATTACTTGTTGCTTTTTAACCCCTCGGATGCAAGAGACCTTGGATGCAAGGGGTTAAAAATCAACATTTAAATCAATGAGATGTTTCTCAGAGTTTTTTCTCTTGACCAAATGGTATGAGACAGCTACGAACTTTGTCCTATAATTAAAGGGATAGTAATACTTAAAATGTAAAAAAAATGTTGTAGGGTTTATCCCCCAGAGTAAAACAAGAGTACTCCCACTGCTGAAAAGTGTTTCATTCAAAAGTTATTAATTTTCAAAGTTGAATTTTTTAGGTGCAATATCACAGAGGCCTGAAATTGTACAGTGGCGCTGTTGCTACACCATCCTGTGGAGATTTATGGTCCCGGGACCAGAGCTGTCCATAGGATCGTGTAGCAACAGCGACACTTTACTGAAAAGTTATTGCTGTTCAGACTTGAATTTTGTAGGTGCAATATATCAATGGCCTGAGATTACACAGTGGCGCTGTTGCTACATCATCCTATGGAAATGGTCAATTGACCAGAACTTTCCATAGGATGATGTAGCAACAGCGCCACTGAGGTATTACACCTAAAAAACAGAGTTTGAGCTGCAATAACTTTTCAATGAAACACCTCTCATCCGTAGGAGTACCCTTGTTGTACTCAGGAGGACAAAACCAACAATATACATTTTAATATATATCGTGTTCTATCCCTTTAACTCTTTTAAGACCCAGAGGGCTGTGCGATGCTTTTGCTTTGCACTGTGTTGCTCGTTACTCTGGTACTTAACCCTGCGTATTTAACGCAACCCCTCTGGCACTCAAAGGGTTAAAGGGTTTAGTAAGCATATGCCTTCTGCCTGCTTCAGTTTGAAAAAACTGTCAGCAACTGAGGAACTGTCATGGCTGCCTCTATGAACATGCCATTCCGGACTGACTGAAGGGATATTTTTTGAACGATGACACCAGTGTAAAATTCATGGTTTTCACTGATATTTTGTGGCCATAGTGAGATCAGCGAGGGGTTATTATTTGAAGGTGCTACTTCTCCTTTAAGCGGTACGTTCTTTAAGGCAGACCAGGATCATTAACCATGGGCACCCACAGGAGGGGGACAAGAGGGGGCACTTGTCTCGCCTACACTTGTCCACCTGCGAGGGCATATTATGGCTTTGCACTCACACTGGAAAAAATGTCTGCGGACGCCCTTGTCATTAACCCTTTGAGTGCTAGTGGGTAGTCCGAAGCATGGTGGAGCAATGCCTTGTCGGACTCCCTTCTGTGGTACTCACGCCATTTAACCCTTTGAGTGCCAGAGGTGTCTGCAACGCATTGCGGTCCCCTCTGGCACACAAATGGTTAAGGATTCCATAACGCATATTCTAAGGGAGAGGCGGGGGGGGTTGAAAAAACAAAAAATACAGGGCAGGTGGCGACCCCTGGATCAACATTGAGTCATCATAACCTTGACTAATTTGTAAACTGCCTGAAGGGACAATCACGTCCCCCACAAAAAGAAGATGAGGTCTCCTGAGAGCCTGGGGGGCGTGACCTGCTACCAAAGAGAAAGCAGGCTTCTGCCTTGTTAAGGGACCCATCCCTTTCAGTTTATAATGGGGAAGGGGGGTTAAAAGAAAACCCAAAAAAACAAAACAGAACCCCATTGTTATTCATTTCCCTGCCTTGGCCTTTGTCAGCCTTTTGTAGGGAAGAGAATGCATCTGTTTATGTATTGACTAAAACCTCTTTATTTTCCCCTTGTAAATACTTAATCAGCTTGTTTCTCATTTCTTTAAAAAATCTTTTATTTTCCTTGTCTCTCAACAGATGGGCCCTCCTCTCTGACAGGCAGCTCATTAGCTGTCCCTCTCTGCAAAATGACAGGTATTGGGGGGAAACAGTCAAATATAAGTGATATCACATCCTATATTATAATTCACTAAGGATGTTTGTCAGAAGCCGTCATGCGCAGTAGAGATGGCTGCGCTCGCTGCAGTCATGCGCAGTACAGACTGCCCTCACTGTGGCTGATGCGTAGCGGCCCCAGGAAGGTGCGCAGAGAGGACTACGGTATGAATTCGGATTGCCCCGCTCCATATCAGCTGCGGTGCGGCAGTCAGTACTGCGCATGACTGCAGCGCCACCATTGTTGGCCCGTGTACATGGGCTTTAAAACTAGTTGAATATATAAAAGAACAGGCATTTCTAATAGCTTTCTCTCTCTCTCTCTCTCTCTCTCTCTCTCTATATATATATATATATATATATATATATATATATATATATATATATATGCCTAATGTCAGTTTACTAAGCTACATACATATACATACCTCCCAATGTTGCTACAAAAGCCTATGAACTATTATTGTCACTGATACTACATGTCCACAGGCTTCTGTAGCAATATCACCAGTGTACATTTTCAGGCTATGTACTGCACCCAAATAATGTGACTCTGAGCGCTAATAACTTTTTAATGAAGCATCTCAGTAGAAGAAATACACTTGTTTTACGCAGCAGGAAAATCCCTGCAAGAAATATTTTTTTCATATGATGTAATACTATTACTTTAAGGTTCAAGGTGATAGGTCCACTTTAACCCTTTGAGGAATCAGAGGGGTGTGCAATGCATTGCAAAGCAATGCATTGCACACCACTCGGATCCTTAAAGGGTTAAGGGAAGAACCCTAATAATCTCTTATAGCAGTCAGCTGCCTTGCTTTTGTCAGACGGGTTGTTAACCATTTGAGCGCCAGAGGGGTACGCAACGCAATTGCAAAAGCAATGTGTTGTGTACCCCTCTGCCACTCAGAGGGTTAATCTATTGTAAAGGGGACCGGAATCTATTGACGGTTTATAAAGAAACTACATTAACCCCTTAAAGAGCAGAGAGCTGTGAAACACATTTCTCATCTCCTTGCTCCTAAAGGGGTTAATAATCTAAGTTTTTTTCTGTTTAGTTTTTTTCATCCCTATTGAAAAATGCATTAGACTAGAACTGGCCCTTTTTCCGTCTAACAGGCTTGTCCAAAGGTCACACAGATTTTTCTTCTCATCGCTAGTGGTGAATTACAAGAGGCGTCATTGACACCAGCCCATGAATACGAATGCTTAGCAAAGCGTCGTCTTCACAGCCCCTCCTTCAGACCTCTCCTTGGTCCGTTCATTCAGTCCCTGTTACAATCAACAACTACTTGATAATGAAAAGAGGAAACACCAGTGAGTCTGGTGCTATTATACAAACACAACAGAAGACATCAAACATCTCTGTATCTCAGCTCCTGCAGGCCCTATTCATTTGTGCTATAAACTTGTCCAGGCTGGGAGGGGACTCATTCATATCAACAGAAAGCTCAGTGCTTCCCCTGCCCTGGAGAAGCAATGTCACAGACTGGTGAGTTGGGAAATTACTGTGTTACACCAATAGGGGTGCCAGTGTTACATCAAGTATACAGTAATCAATATGCATTCAGCATCTCTGCAGATGACAATCTGAGTTTTGTAATTAAAGAGATAGCAATGTCTCACTGTAAATGAGCATTTGATTATTCCTAATACTTCGTAATGACGCTCTGTACCGTCGGCAGTGTCGTGATGTCGTTTTTGTGTAATTATATTTTTAAGCGTAACTTTAACTTAAAGTGTCCCCCAAATCATTATTTATATAGCGATACGCATTTCAGTACTTGTTTCATACTGAATAAGTCTGGTATTATTGAGAAATCCCACTTGTTCAGAGACTCACAGGCAGGCATCAGCGCAGACATCTTGCCGAAGAGGCATCAGTGCATCTGTGCTGTTCGTCTCGGTCTCCTCTAGGATTGGTGAGGGGGAGTCGCATTGTAGCTTAAAGGGATAGTAAAGGCTGATGTTAACAAAGTTTAATAATAATAATAATCAGAGGCGTAACTAGAATCCTCCGGGCCCTGATACAAGAAGTGCCACAGGAACCCCCCCCCCGACCACATTGACCCCCTCCACAATGCCCCCATCTCCTGCCTGGAGTTCCCGTGCGGTTCTCTTAGTAATGCAAAGCGCTGGGAGATGACGTCATCTCCCAGCTCTCTACATTACTAGATGAAGTCATCTCCCAGCACTAAATATTACTAGAGCACCGGTGGGAGATTGCTGCACCAGACGGAGGGGTCGCAGGGGAAGGCCGGGTCCCTGGAGTGCGACCCCTACAGTTATGCCACTGATAATAATAATATCAAAGTATTTTACCAGGAAGGATACACTGAGATTGTCTCTCGTTTTCTAGTATGTCCTGGGTGTATAGATATTATTACCCAATTTAATGGTACTCATTTTATCGACCTCGGAAGGATGAAAGGCTGAGTTGACCCTGCTGGGACTAGAACCTGTATCCTTGTGGTTTGAACAGATTCTACAGCTGGTGCCTTAACCAACTGAGCCATTAAAACAAATAAATGAATTGATGTAAGTCCGTTCTCTCAAACATCTATAATTTGAGAGATATACTTTTCTAAAGTTCCCCCCTCTCGTCCTTTTCACATACGTCAGTGCTCTAGCTGACAGCATGAGATTCTGGTTGTGCAACTGACCGGCGGCTCTTCAGCAGAGCCGAAATAGTGATATCTAAAAATAAATACTTCATTGGAATGGTCTACAAAGTGTGCCTGCAAACCACTTCCCTCCCACTTCTCCTCCTTCCTATCTTCTTCCTCCCACTTCTCCTCCTTCCCACCCTATTCTTCCCACTTCTCACCCACTTCTCCTCCTTCCCACCCTGTTCCTCCCACTTCTCACTCACTTCTCCTCCTTCCCACCATGTTCTTCCCACTTCCCATCTACGTCCCTTTCACTTTATTATTCAGCCGTTTAAGCCCCCCATCCATAATTAAGCCCCTCCTCTTTGTGATGCGGATCTTGAATCCCACCGGCACCACAGGAGTCCCCTCTGAGGACTCTAGAAGGAAAGTTCCCAGGTGTAATTACAATGTAGTTTTATCACTGGTTGAATCAAACAGATTCCCATTAGAGTCTATGAAGGAAATCCAATCCTTAATAAGAACTGGAGCAATTCTGTAGTAAACCAACTGACCCACAGGAGACAAATACAAATTCCGCTAATTCAAATAGGGTATTAAACCTCTCTAATACTATAGAGTATGGATGAGCAGGACATTTCTGTACATTTGATTTATGGTCAAAATGTCTTAAAAAACAGCTGTTTCATTGTTATGTTCCACAGAAAAAGGAGGTCTCCTTCACTTTCCTTCACAGCAGGTTACTGTCCAGGACAATAGTCTGAGCAAGTTAGAGAACGTCTCTCCTCCTTCCCCCACCCAGTTAGCAGCATCTCCCTCCTCTTATCCCATTCTTCTCGCTCCTTGATGCTCTCCCCTCTCCTCACTCCCCTCTGGCCTGCTCCGTTTCCTTCCACCCCCGCCACAGCCTGCTTCCTTTCCTTCCACCCCCGCCAAAGCCTGCTCCCTTTCCTTCCACCCCGCCACAGCCTGCTCCCTTTCCTTCCACCCCACCAAAGCCTGCTCCCTTTTCTTCCACCCCCGCCAAAGCCTGCTCCCTTTCCTTCCACCCCCGCCAAAGCCTGCTCCCTTTCCTTCCACCCCACCAAAGCCTGCTCCCTTTCCTTCCACCCCCGCCAAAGCCTGCTCCCTTTCCTTCCACCCCCGCCACAGCCTGCTCCCTTTCCTTCCACCCCCACCAAAGCCTGCTCCCTTTCCTTCCACTCCCGCCAAAGCCTGCTCCCTTTCCTTCCACCCCCGCCACAGCCTGCTCCCTTTCCTTCCACCCCCGCCAAAGCCTGCTCCCTTTCCTTCCACCCCCGCCAAAGCCTGCTCCCTTTCCTTCCACCCCCGCCAAAGCCTGCTCCCTTTCCTTCCACTCCCGCCAAAGCCTGCTCCCTTTCCTTCCACCCCCGCCACAGCCTGCTCCCTTTCCTTCCACCCCCGCCAAAGCCTGCTCCCTTTCCTTCCACCCCCGCCACAGCCTGCTCCCTTTCCTTCCACCCCCGCCAAAGCCTGCTCCCTTTCCTTCCACCCCCGCCACAGCCTGCTCCCTTTCCTTCCACCCCCACCAAAGCCTGCTCCCTTTCCTTCCACCCCGCCAAAGCCTGCTCCCTTTCCTTCCACCCCCGCCAAAGCCTGCTCCCTTTCCTTCCACCCCCGCCAAAGCCTGCTCCCTTTCCTTCCACCCCGCCACAGCCTGCTCCCTTTCCTTCCACCCCGCCACAGCCTGCTCCCTTTCCTTCACGTTATTCTTACCTGTTCCTCTTCCTTCCATCCCTTCTGGACTGCTTTCCTTTCTTCTCTTTCCTCTAACCTGTTCCCCCTCTTTCCATCCCCTCAGTCCTGCTCCAATTCCTTCCATCCCCTCCTCCCTGCTCCCCTTCCTTCCACTTCCTCTTACCTGCTCCCCTTCCTTACACCCCTCTGACCTGCTCCCCTCCCTTCTATCTCCTATGGCCTGTTCCCCTCATTTCCATCTCCTCTGACCTGTTCCCCTCCCTTTCACGTTATGTAGCCTTTTCCCCTCCATTCTACCCCCTGCAGCCTGCTCCCCTTACTTCCTTTCATTCATCTGTCTCTCTCACTGGAAGGCGAATATGGCCACAGAGGGTGGGAGGGGACACAGGGAAGATGTCTGTGACAGATGAGAAGGGTTGATCAGGACAAAGGGTAGATGTGTTAGGTGAACGGAGAGAGGACAGAGATGGAGATGGTTGGCAAATGGGGAGAGCAGGAGGGGACAGAGAGTAGATGGCCAGTGAAGTGAAGATGGATGGAGAACAAGGAGGAGGAAAGAAGGGTCATGGCGAATGGGCAGGGAAAGAAGGGACATAGAAAACGAAGAGGGTGGGATGAAGGACAGGGGTCATGGAGTGAATAGGAGGGAGGTGAATAGAAGAGAGGAAGGACAGGGGAGATGGAGTTGAGTAGGAGGGAGGTGAATAGAAGAGAGGAAGGACAGGGGAGATGGAGTTGAGTAGGAGGGAGGTGAATAGAAGAGAGGAAGGACAGGGGAGATGGAGTTGAGTAGGAGGGAGGTGAATAGAAGAGAGGAAGGACAGGGGAGATGGAGTTGAGTAGGAGGGAGGTGAATAGAAGAGAGGAAGGACAGGGGAGATGGAGCTGAGTAGGAGGGAGGTGAATAGAAGAGAGGAAGGACAGGGGAGATGGAGTTGAGTAGGAGGGAGGTGAATAGAAGAGAGGAAGGACAGGGGAGATGGAGATGAGTAGGAGGGAGGTGAATAGAAGAGAGGAAGGACAGGGGAGATGGAGTTGAGTAGGAGGGAGGTGAATAGAAGAGAGGAAGGACAGGGGAGATGGAGATGAGTAGGAGGGAGGTGAATAGAAGAGAGGAAGGACAGGGGAGATGGAGTTGAGTAGGAGGGAGGTGAATAGAAGAGAGGAAGGACAGGGGAGATGGAGTTGAGTAGGAGAGAGGTGAATAGATGAGAGGAAGGACAGGGGAGATGGAGTTGAGTAGGAGGGAGGTGAATAGAAGAGAGGAAGGACAGGGGAGATGGAGTTGAGTAGGAGGGAGGTGAATAGAAGAGAGGAAGGACAGGGGAGATGGAGTTGAGTAGGAGGGAGGTGAATAGAAGAGAGGAAGGACAGGGGAGATGGAGCTGAGTAGGAGGGAGGTGAATAGAAGAGAGGAAGGACAGGGGAGATGGAGTTGAGTAGGAGGGAGGTGGATAGAAGAGAGGAAGGACAGGGGAGATGGAGTTGAGTAGGAGGGAGGTGAATAGAAGAGAGGAAGGACAGGGGAGATGGAGTTGAGTAGGAGGGAGGTGAATAGATGAGAGGAAGGACAGGGGAGATGGAATTGAGCAGGAGGGAGGTGAATAGATGATAGGAAGGACAGGGGAGATGGTGTTGAGTAGGAGGGAGGTGAATAGATGAGAGGAAGGACAGGAGATATGGAATTGAGTAGGAGGGAGGAGAATAGAAGAGAGGAAGGACAGGGGAGATGGAGTTGAGTAGGAAGGAGGTGAATAGATGATAGGAAGGACAGGGGAGATGGAATTGAGTAGGAGGGAGGAGAATAGA
The DNA here is from genome assembly GCA_037306005.1 of Rhinophrynus dorsalis. Lineage (NCBI taxonomy): Eukaryota > Metazoa > Chordata > Amphibia > Anura > Rhinophrynidae > Rhinophrynus > Rhinophrynus dorsalis. The sequence continues at coordinate 474,616,556 of CM074723.1, read as the reverse complement.
AGAGAGGAAGGACAGTGGAGATGGAGTTGAGTAGGAGGGAGGTGAATAGAAGAGAGTAAGGACAGGGGAGATGGAGCTGAGTAGGAGGGAGGTGAATAGAAGAGAGGAAGGACAGGGGAGATGGAGTTGAGTAGGAGGGAGGTGAATAGAAGAGAGGAAGGACAGGGGAGATGGAGTTGAGTAGGAGGGAGGTGAATAGATGAGAGGAAGGACAGGGGAGATGGAATTGAGCAGGAAGGAGGTGAATAGATGAGAGGAAGGACAGGGGAGATGGAATTGAGCAGGAAGGAGGTGAATAGATGAGAGGAAGGACAGGGGAGATGGAATTGAGCAGGAAGGAGGTGAATAGATGAGAGGAAGGACAGGGGAGATGGAGTTGAGTAGGAGGGAGGTGAATAGAAGAGAGGAAGGACAGGGGAGATGGAGTTGAATAGGAGGGAGGTGAATAGAAGAGAGGAAGGACAGGGGAGATGGAGTTGAGTAGGAGGGAGGTGAATAGAAGAGAGGAAGGACAGGGGAGATGGAGTTGAATAGGAGGGAGGTGAATAGAAGAGAGGAAGGACAGGGGAGATGGAGTTGAGTAGGAGGGAGGTGAATAGAAGAGAGGAAGGACAGGGGAGATGGAGCTGAGTAGGAGGGAGGTGAATAGAAGAGAGGAAGGACAGGGGAGATGGAGTTGAGTAGGAGGGAGGTGAATAGAAGAGAGGAAGGACAGAGGAGATGGAGTTGAGTAGGAGGGAGGTGAATAGATGAGTGGAAGGACAGGGGAGATGGAGATGAGTAGGAGGGAGGTGAATAGAAGAGAGGAAGGACAGGGGAGATGGAGTTGAGTAGGAGGGCGGTGAATAGAAGAGAGGAAGGACAGGGGAGATGGAATTGAGTAGGAGGGAGGTGAATAGAAGAGAGGAAGGACAGGGGAGATGGAGTTGAGTAGGAGGGAGGTGAATAGAAGAGAGGAAGGACAGGGGAGATGGAGTTGAGTAGGAGGGAGGTGAATAGAAGAGAGGAAGGACAGGGGAGATGGAATTGAGTAGGAGGGAGGTGAATAGAAGAGAGGAAGGACAGGGGAGATGGAGTTGAGTAGGAGGGAGGTGAATAGAAGAGAGGAAGGACAGGGGAGATGGAGTTGAGTAGGAGGGAGGTGAATAGAAGAGAGGAAGGACAGGGGAGATGGAGTTGAGTAGGAGGGAGGTGAATAGAAGAGAGGAAGGACAGGGGAGATGGAATTGAGTAGGAGGGAGGTGAATAGATGAGAGGAAGGACAGGGGAGATGGAGTTGAGTAGGAGGGAGGTGAATAGAAGAGAGGAAGGACAGGGGAGATGGAGCTGAGTAGGAGGGAGGTGAATAGATGAGAGGAAGGACAGGGGAGATGGAGTTGAGTAGGAGGGAGGTGAATAGAAGAGAGGAAGGACAGGGGAGATGGAGTTGAGTAGGAGGGAGGTGAATAGAAGAGAGGAAGGACAGGGGAGATGGAGTTGAGTAGGAGGGAGGTGAATAGAAGAGAGGAAGGACAGGGGAGATGGAGCTGAGTAGGAGGGAGGTGAATAGAAGAGAGGAAGGACAGGGGAGATGGAGTTGAGTAGGAGGGAGGTGGATAGAAGAGAGGAAGGACAGGGGAGATGGAGTTGAGTAGGAGGGAGGTGAATAGAAGAGAGGAAGGACAGGGGAGATGGAGTTGAGTAGGAGGGAGGTGAATAGATGAGAGGAAGGACAGGGGAGATGGAATTGAGCAGGAGGGAGGTGAATAGATGATAGGAAGGACAGGGGAGATGGTGTTGAGTAGGAGGGAGGTGAATAGATGAGAGGAAGGACAGGAGATATGGAATTGAGTAGGAGGGAGGAGAATAGAAGAGAGGAAGGACAGTGGAGATGGAGTTGAGTAGGAGGGAGGTGAATAGAAGAGAGTAAGGACAGGGGAGATGGAGCTGAGTAGGAGGGAGGTGAATAGAAGAGAGGAAGGACAGGGGAGATGGAGTTGAGTAGGAGGGAGGTGAATAGAAGAGAGGAAGGACAGGGGAGATGGAGTTGAGTAGGAGGGAGGTGAATAGATGAGAGGAAGGACAGGGGAGATGGAATTGAGCAGGAAGGAGGTGAATAGATGATAGGAAGGACAGGGGAGATGGAGTTGAGTAGGAGGGAGGTGAATAGAAGAGAGGAAGGACAGGGGAGATGGAGTTGAATAGGAGGGAGGTGAATAGAAGAGAGGAAGGACAGGGGAGATGGAGTTGAGTAGGAGGGAGGTGAATAGAAGAGAGGAAGGACAGGGGAGATGGAGTTGAATAGGAGGGAGGTGAATAGAAGAGAGGAAGGACAGGGGAGATGGAGTTGAGTAGGAGGGAGGTGAATAGAAGAGAGGAAGGACAGGGGAGATGGAGCTGAGTAGGAGGGAGGTGAATAGAAGAGAGGAAGGACAGGGGAGATGGAGTTGAGTAGGAGGGAGGTGAATAGAAGAGAGGAAGGACAGAGGAGATGGAGTTGAGTAGGAGGGAGGTGAATAGATGAGTGGAAGGACAGGGGAGATGGAGATGAGTAGGAGGGAGGTGAATAGAAGAGAGGAAGGACAGGGGAGATGGAGTTGAGTAGGAGGGCGGTGAATAGAAGAGAGGAAGGACAGGGGAGATGGAATTGAGTAGGAGGGAGGTGAATAGAAGAGAGGAAGGACAGGGGAGATGGAGCTGAGTAGGAGGGAGGTGAATAGAAGAGAGTAAGGACAGGGGAGATGGAGCTGAGTAGGAGGGAGGTGAATAGAAGAGTGGAAGGACAGGGGAGATGGAGTTGAGTAGGAGGGAGGTGAATAGAAGAGAGGAAGGACAGGGGAGATGGAGTTGAGTAGGAGGGAGGTGAATAGAAGAGAGTAAGGACAGGGGAGATGGAGTTGAGTAGGAGGGAGGTGAATAGATGAGTGGAAGGACAGGGGAGATGGAGATGAGTAGGAGGGAGGTGAATAGAAGAGAGGAAGGACAGGGGAGATGGAGTTGAGTAGGAGGGAGGTGAATAGAAGAGAGGAAGGACAGGGGAGATGGAATTGAGTAGGAGGGAGGTGAATAGAAGAGAGGAAGGACAGGGGAGATGGAGCTGAGTAGGAGGGAGGTGAATAGAAGAGAGTAAGGACAGGGGAGATGGAGCTGAGTAGGAGGGAGGTGAATAGAAGAGTGGAAGGACAGGGGAGATGGAGTTGAGTAGGAGGGAGGTGAATAGAAGAGAGGAAGGACAGGGGAGATGGTGATCAATGGAAAAGAGTTTGTATAGCAAGAACTGGTTGAGCCAGAACTGGGTCACTATAAACAAACCTACATGGAAATGGTTAGCCAGGTCTAGCAGGTATTGACAGTCGGTACATAGTACTCAGAATCAACCCACAATGCAGAGGGAAGAGATGGAATAGAAGCCAAGAATAGAGTGGGATCAAGATAACAGAAAATCAGTCAGAGCTGTGGGTAACCAAGGGTCTGGTACCCAGGAATGGTCCAGTACAATGAAACCTGAATAGGTTGCTGGAACTCCAAACAGGATTATTGCATGATAAAGGAACAAGCCTCACTGAGCTGGTATAAATACTTAATAGGAGAAACTGTGTATGCAAGACGTGAGCTGCAACTAGACACCACCAGAAAAGGCAAGAAGAAGGCTGCAAGGTGGCAGATGACAAGGCACAAAAAAGACGAGCCACTAAAAGATGCCTGCACAGAGCGTGACCAGGTAAGGCAGCATGACACATACCGAAAGTAAACAAAAGAAAGGCTGTGCATCAAATCCCAATATCTAACAATAAAAAACCCGTGATAAAGCCACGTATAGCCCACCATACCAGGGCAAGTCTATCAGCTTTAAATCTAAAGTAAGACTTTATTTAATTTAATGCAATTAAAAAGCAGTCATACTGTCTTACCTCTGCCACAAGAAGAATCCTCATGAGGGAAATAGGGGAGGTAGTTATATCTTCACTAAAATCAAAATTATTTTTATGTATTTTGGGAGGTTTTTGCTCCTCCCATCTTCTTTGCATTTAAATAAAATGTGAGTTGTAATTTGGACGAGGGATTTGCTGTTGATATGCTATATTTTGCAAAAGCCTTTGATACAGTGACTCACAACAGGTTACTGCATAAATTAAAAGGCTTCGGCTTGGGAGGTGATATCTGTACATGGACTGAGAACTGGTTAAATGATAGATGGCAGAGAGTTATTGTGAATGGAAGCTGTTTAAATTGGTCTAAAGTTGGAAGTGGTGTGCCACAGGGTTCAGTCCTGGGCCCAATGCTTTTCAATTTGTTTATTAATGATCTAGAAGCGGCACTTGAAAGTAGCGTCTCAATCTTTGCTGATGACACTGAGCTATGTAAGGAAATACATACAGAGCTGGATGTTTTTTCTCTGCAGAAGGATTTAGATAAACTGAGTGGATGGGCAGAAAACTGGTAGATGGCGTTTAATGTAGATAAATGTAAGGTTATGTATTTAGGCTGTACTAATAAACATGCTACATATACACTAAATGGGAAACAACTTGAGGAACCCTCATTAGAGAAAGATCTATGAGTATTGATAGATGATAGACTTCGCAGCAGTGGGCATTGTCAGTGCTTAACTGATTAACATTTACAAATACATTCAAGGTCAATACAAAGATCTCTCCAGTGAACTATTTACTCAAAGAGCTGAGCTAAGAACAAGAGATCATCCATTAAGACTAGAGGAAAGGCACTTTCAAGTAAAACCAAGGCAGGGATTTTTTACAGTAAGGGCAGGAAATTATGGAATTCTTTGCCTCAGTATGCTGTGCTGGCAGATACTGTAACTGCTTTAAAAAATGTATTGGATGCCTATAACTCAGCCTGTCAATCTTTCTCTCTTCCCTCCCCAAGTATTGCCGCCTTACCACCTCCTGCAATGGTAGAAGATTCTGGCACATGACCTGGCTCTCTCTCTTGCAAATATGAATCCAGATCATCGTACAGGCAGTGACTGAGCATGTTCTTGGGGAGGTAAAGAGTTGTCCCACAGTCTGTCCTGAACTTACATCACCAGCTTAACTTTACATGCCAATATTTTAGGCAATAAAGCATTATATTACTAAAAAACACACGGCTTACAGATTCACTCTAAGGGAACAGAAAGAAGAAGACAGCTTTAATATAGATGAGAGTTCCCCTTTAAAACAACATGTTATGAGATGTCTAGCTTTATATGTGTATAGGTTTATGCAAATAAGACAGGACTGGTTGGCACTGAAAGGCAAGTAGGAGGGAGAACAGTGTGAAATGTTAGTATCTGGCTAGTAAGGGTAAGTAGATGGGAAGGAGAGCAGTGTGGAATGTTAGAATCAGGGTAGCAGGGAAAGGTAGATGGGAAGGAGAGCAGTGTGGAATATTAGTATCTAACAAGTAGGGAGAGGCAGATGGGAAGGAGCGCAGTGTGGAATGTTAGTATCTGGCTAGTAGGGAGAGGCAGATGGGAAGGAAAATGGTGTGGAATGTTAGTATCTAGCTAGTAGGGAGAGGCAGATGGGAAGGAGTGCATTGTGGAATGTTAGTATCTGACTAGTAGGGAGAGGCAGACAGGAAGGAGTGCAGTGTGGAATATTAGTATCTGGCTAGTAGGGAGAGGCAGATGGGAAGGAGATCAGTGTGGAATGTTAGTATCTGGCTAGTAGGGAGAGGCAGATGGGAAGGAGAACAGTGTGGAATGCTAGTATCTGGCTGGTAGGGAGAGGCAGATGGGAAGGAGAACGGTGTGGAATGTTAATATCTGGCTGGTAGGGAGAGGCAGATGGGAAGGAGAACAGTGTGGAATGCTAGTATCTGGCTGGTAGGGAAAGGCAGATGGGAAGGAGAACAGTGTGGAATGTTAGAATCTGGCTAGTAGGGAGAGGCAGATGGGAAGGTGATCAGTGTGGAATGTTAGTATCTGGCTAGTAAGGAGAGGCAGATGGGAAGGAATACAGTGTGGAATGTTAGTATCTGGCTAGTAGGGAGAGGCAGATAGGAAGGAGAACAGTGTGGAATGCTAGTATCTGGCTAGTAGGGAGAGGCAGATAGGAAGGAGAACAGTGTGAAATGTTAGTATTTGGCTAGTAGGGAGAGGCAGATGGGAAGGAGAACACTGTGGAATGTTAGTATCTGGCTAGTAAGGAGAGGCAGATGGGAAGGAGAACGGTGTGGAATGTTAGTATCTGGCTAGTAGGGAGAGGCAGATGGGAAGGAGAACGGTGTGGAATGTTAGTATCTGGCTAGCAGGGAGAGGCAGATGGGAAGGAGAACAGTGTGGAATGTTAGTATCTGACTAGCAGGGAGAGGCAGATAGGAAGGAGAACAGTGTGGAATGTTAGTATCTGGCTAGTAGGGAGAGGCAGATAGGAAGGAGAACAGTGTGGAATGTTAGTATCTGGCTAGTAGGGAGAGGCAGATGGGAAGGAGAACGGTGTGGAATGTTAGTATCTGGCTAGTAGGGAGAGGCAGATGGGAAGGAGAACGGTGTGGAATGTTAGTATCTGGCTAGTAGGGAGAGGCAGATGGGAAGGAGAACAGTGTGGAATGTTAGCGCCTTCCTGGCAGGGAGAGCTAGATGGGAGGGACAGCAGCATGGAGTTTAATAATCTGGCTGGCATACAGGCCAGTACTGCCTAATTAGCATAAACTGACAAATAAATCAAACTGAATATCTGATAAACTATTGTTTAAAATTAAAAATGTCTAATTTAAATATCTGGTAATTTTGAAAGCATTTCAGTTATGAAAGGCAAGTAGGAGGGAGAACAGTGTGAAATGTTAGTATCTGGCTAGTAAGGGTAAGTAGATGGAAAGGAGAGCAGTGTGGAATGTTAGAATCAGGGTAGCAGGGAAAGGTAGATGGGAAGGAGAGCAGTGTGGAATATTAGTATCTAACAAGTAGGGAGAGGCAGATGGGAAGGAGCGCAGTGTGGAATGTTACTATCTGGCTAGTAGGGAGAGGCAGATGGGAAGGAAAATGGTGTGGAATGTTAGTATCTAGCTAGTAGGGAGAGGCAGATGGGAAGGAGTGCATTGTGGAATGTTAGTATCTGACTAGTAGGGAGAGGCAGACAGGAAGGAGTGCAGTGTGGAATATTAGTATCTGGCTAGTAGGGAGAGGCAGATGGGAAGGAGATCAGTGTGGAATGTTAGTATCTGGCTAGTAGGGAGAGGCAGATGGGAAGGAGAACAGTGTGGAATGCTAGTATCTGGCTGGTAGGGAGAGGCAGATGGGAAGGAGAACAGTGTGGAATGTTAGTATCTCGCTGGTAGGGAGAGGCAGATGGGAAGGAGAACAGTGTGGAATGTTAGTATCTGGCTAGTAGGGAGAGGCAGATGGGAAGGCGAACAGTGTGGAATGTTAGTATCTGGCTAGTAGGGAGAGGCAGATGGGAAGGAGAACAGTGTGGAATGTTAGTATCTGGCTAGTAGGGAGAGGCAGATGGGAAGGCGATCGGTGTGGAATGTTAGTATCTGGCTAGTAGGGAGAAGCAGATGGGAAGGAGAACGGTGTGGAATGTTAGTATCTGGCTAGTAGGGAGAGGCAGATGGGAAGGAGAACGGTGTGGAATGTTAGTATCTGGCTAGTAGGGAGAGGCAGATGGGAAGGAAAACAGTGTGGAATGTTAGTATCTGGCTAGTAGGGAGAGGCAGATAGGAAGGAGAACAGTGTGGAATGCTAGTATCTGGCTAGTAGGGAGAGGCAGATAGGAAGGAGAACAGTGTGGAATGTTAGTATTTGGCTAGTAGGGAGAGGCAGATGGGAAGGAGAACAGTGTGGAATGTTAGTATCTGGCTAGTAGGGAGAGGCAGATGGGAAGGAGAACGGTGTGGAATGTTAGTATCTGACTAGTAGGGAGAGGCAGATGGGAAGGAGAACAGTGTGGAATGTTAGAATCTGGCTAGTAGGGAGAGGCAGATGGGAAGGTGATCAGTGTGGAATGTTAGTATCTGGCTAGTAGGGAGAGGCAGATGGGAAGGAAAACAGTGTGGAATGTTAGTATCTGGCTAGTAGGGAGAGGCAGATAGGAAGGAGAACAGTGTGGAATGCTAGTATCTGGCTAGTAGGGAGAGGCAGATAGGAAGGAGAACAGTGTGGAATGTTAGTATTTGGCTAGTAGGGAGAGGCAGATGGGAAGGAGAACAGTGTGGAATGTTAGTATCTGGCTAGTAGGGAGAGGCAGATGGGAAGGAGAACGGTGTGGAATGTTAGTATCTGGCTAGTAGGGAGAGGCAGATGGGAAGGAGAACGGTGTGGAATGTTAGTATCTGGCTAGCAGGGAGAGGCAGATGGGAAGGAGAACAGTGTGGAATGTTAGTATCTGACTAGCAGGGAGAGGCAGATAGGAAGGAGAACAGTGTGGAATGTTAGTATCTGGCTAGTAGGGAGAGGCAGATGGGAAGGAGAACAGTGTGGAATGTTAGTATCTGGCTAGTAGGGAGAGGCAGATGGGAAGGAAAACAGTGTGGAATGTTAGTATCTGGCTAGTAGGGAGAGGCAGATAGGAAGGAGAACAGTGTGGAATGCTAGTATCTGGCTAGTAGGGAGAGGCAGATAGGAAGGAGAACAGTGTGAAATGTTAGTATTTGGCTAGTAGGGAGAGGCAGATGGGAAGGAGAACAGTGTGGAATGTTAGTATCTGGCTAGTAAGGAGAGGCAGATGGGAAGGAGAACGGTGTGGAATGTTAGTATCTGGCTAGTAGGGAGAGGCAGATGGGAAGGAGAACGGTGTGGAATGTTAGTATCTGGCTAGCAGGGAGAGGCAGATAGGAAGGAGAACAGTGTGGAATGTTAGTATCTGGCTAGTAGGGAGAGGCAGATAGGAAGGAGAACAGTGTGGAATGTTAGTATCTGGCTAGTAGGGAGAGGCAGATGGGAAGGAGAACGGTGTGGAAT